>PVKA01013025.1:0-31768 GCA_004027165.1 Ctenomys sociabilis | reverse complement strand
GTACACCACCATAGTCAGTCAGAGAGAAGTGAAACATGTACATGCTTATTTAGGCTACAGTAGGTCAGTAGAAAATTGGCAGCTGAACTTCTGGCCTCTGCTAAGGTACTTGTGCAACATTTGTGAAAAGTAAAAGTGGTAGCTTAGATTGACCACTTACTATATTTTGTGTATGTAGTAATATCCTTTGATAAGCACAATATCGTTTTAGACCAGATCAGTCATGGATTTGAGATTTTCATATTTCATTTATAATTGCTATAAGAATTTACTCTTTATGGCACAGATTTGAATTTTATAGTTTAATTCTTTAAGGATTTACAGTGGGGGTCCAGGATCTCATTTCTGATCTCAATATGTCTGTCAGACATACTTTGTTTTGTTAATTTGTTCTGTAAATATTGAAGATGGGAGCCTTTACACTAAGATAGATAGGTCCCCAGCCCTTTTTTAATATGGGGATCCCCTTTAGTCACTAAGTTACCAAAGCTGGGCTCAAAGGTTCAGTCTTCTGCCTTATTCTCTTAGAGTGCTGAGATTATAAGGCATGGTGGCACATGGTCAGAAATCTTGTTAATTTTCTTCTCTGAATGGATATAGAGCAAAATAGAATTTTAACAATAATTTATTTCCTTTTGACCACAAATAGTTGATAAAAATAACTGCAGAGTCCCTTAATGTAAAGAGTTCTGTAAACTGCCACATGATATACCACTAGGCTATAAGATTCTTTTCAGTGGGATCTCAAATCTAAGGCAACAGCTGGGCCAGTCAGTATTGAATATTAGGTTATATCTTCATAATCTTACTCAAGTTTTCTTTCTCAGATATAGGAAAGTGCCATTCTCGGTTCCTGATACTGTATACCAGAAAATAAGTAAATGTCAGTTAAGTGTTATAAGTAAAAAGGAACAATTAAAAGGCCTAGATTTAAATCCTGTCTTTGAAGTGATTCTCTCATTTGAAAACTGTATTAGCAACTTCTACTTCCACCTGTTTTTTACATCTTTAAAGGTTAAATTCTGTGAACTTGTGAAAAAGTAGTTTGTATTTAAAGCTATATTACCTAGTAAATGGTGAACCTAAACCCATATGAGATTTTTAGCTGTGATATGACTATATACTACTTTATATATAGTCTCAGATTCATAGTATATGCCCTTCACTCTTTCCATTTTATTGGGAGGGGGAAGGTACTAGGAATTTATGTTTATCAGGTGCCCCAGGCAATTCTAGTTCACTTGGACCGATATTTGTGCTTTGAGAAACAACTTGTTTGTGTTATGACAAATCTCAGGATATATGAAGTATTAAAAAAAAAAAAGCGAACTAAAGACCACTGTTCAATACATTTGTGTAAACATTTTGGAAATCAGGCAAAGCAAAGCAAAACATATCAAGGTTGCTAAGGCATATGATGCAATACAAAAATACACAGTGCTGAGCTGGGGAGGTGGCTCAGTAGAATAAATGCTTCCCTGGCAAGCAGAAGGGCCTGAGTTCAATCCTTGGTTCTGCCAAAACAAACAAAAAGCATTGCTTTGTATAAGATTTAAAGGTACTTGAGCACAGGAAAGATTCATTTCTGAAAACTTTAAGAGGCAATACATGTCCCACAGAGGAAGTCCAAAATATAGCAGAGTCAAGAGAGGATCATACTGTATGTAGCAAGAACAGCTGCAGTGAAGACAGGAGGGCTCCTGAGAAGTACAAGGAATCACAACTGCAGGGGTCAGTGCTAGTGTTGTTGCTCTTCCTTAGCTCTGTACTGCGGTTGCTATTAGGAAGTATGATGTATGACGTGAGCTGATTGGGGCCCGAGTAAGAAAGCTCAGGAAATCGTAGAGTTGTAAAGGTCTGTTACTCCCATTCAAAGAAAAATTGTAAGTTGTAGAAGTTAAAAGTTTGTGACAATGTTTATTATGATGGGTTAGAGAAGGAAAAATATAGTTACCTACTTGGCTGTCATTTTTTCTCACCTACTTACAAATGACAAAACTCCAAGGCAATATGAGTTGGGGACTATAAAATCATGTCCAAAGAGACATGGCGAGATACCTCAGTGTGGACTAAGCACCTGCATAGGCAAACACAGGAACTGGGGTTCCATCCTGGCACCTTATGCCTCACCAGCCTTGGCCCCAGGTGTGCTGAGCTAGCCACCAACTCTGGGTGTGGTAGCCCATGTCTTTATTTAATTCCAGAGCTGGGGAGGCTGAAAACAGAAGGATCATGAGTCTAACCTGCATAGTGAGATCCTGTACCAAATACATTTTTTAAAAAAGCCATATTCAAGTACCACTTTAAAGCTATTTTTCTTCAATAAAATCCCCTAGAAAACTCTGCTGTTAATGAACATGAATGCTGCAAACATACTATAAAATTCAGGCTAATTTAATAATACCTGATGGGCCTTACTTCATGTCATGCTATAGTGAGACGCTGTTAAATGAGTCTCCTCGTGTTATGTGGCAGTTGGACAGCTGATGGGCCATTGCGAGGAAACTGGCGTAGCAGTATTCTTGGAAACAGTGATAGATCACTGTGGAGTTGATCTGCTTTTTATGGATCCACCATAGAGCATAGAACCCATCATCTTTATTAACAATAGGTCCAGTACTTTTTTTTATTATTAATTTATTTATTTGTATCTTAACTTGAAGAGTGAAAAATAGCAAAAACAAAGAGAACAAATGACATAAACAGGGTAACATACAACGATACATCTGTTACACATTTTCACAACATGGATAGTAATTTTATATATTATATATATATATCCAACACAGATCAGCAGTCCACAATAGAAGCAGGTTATCCACAGAAGTTGTTGACTTGAGCCATTCATAGCTCATTATATTGATATGACTTTACTTTAGATACTTCCATTTTTATACTTTTCTGCTGGATGGTTAAGACCGAGTTAAAGCAAGACCTATATAACAAAAAATGTAACTTTTGTATCAGATAAGGTCAGTCAGGTACCCTCAGGGTTTATCTTGTAACCCTGTACCACTCTTTGTAGATCCCTTGTCAGTGTCAACCTTGTGGATGAGTCGTGGCCATTGCTTGACCAATTTGCTCTCTGTGGAAGCCTGAGTGAATGTTTCCTCTCCGTGTGACTTTCCTTAGGCACACTCTACATCATTGATTGCACTCCTCTGTGGCCCCATAATCTCCTTGATCAGAAAATTTGGGGCACTACTGAGTTCCATGATGTTACAGTACAAATTCTCCTATGTCCTGAGTCTTCACTGACCTTGAAAAGCTAGAGCCAAAACATTGGCTAACTTTGCAGCCCTTCCATTTCTCCAATTTTATCTGCAAACTTAGGCTGTTAACCTTCCAGAAGGGAAGTTTATTATTATCCTGCAACATGTGCAGTTGGGTTTACCCATACTATTAGTCTAAATATCAGACATCATAGGCATAACATGGAACATGTATTTTCCATCAGGTATTGAGATATTAAACTCTAAACTCTTAAGTCCATACAGAATATGAAGAAGAAAAGATTTAAATAATAGGAATGAACACTTACATATATTTACATAGATATTTAGACATCCATCCATATACAGCATAGTAGCATTGTAGCATAACTGTCTTGTGACATTCCTCATGTGATGGACATCTTGGTTGTTTCCAAGATTTTGCTATCACAAATTGTGCTGCTGTAAACATAGGTACACATATATCACTATGATATGATGTTTTCAGTTCCACTAGGAAAATTCCCAGTAGAGCGATAGCTGGCTTGAATGGGATTTCCAGTCCTACTTTTGTGAGGAGTCTCCACACTGATCCCCATAATAGCTGTACCAGTCTACATTGCCACCAGCAGTGGAGAAGGGTTCCCTTTTCCCCACAACCTCTCCAGCATTTGTTGTTGGTTGATTTGTTTATGATAGCCATTGTTTCTGGAGTGAGATGATATCTCAGTGCTGTTTTAATTTGCATTTCGTGGCTGGCTAGCAATATGGAGCATTTTTTCATATATTTATTTGCTTCTTTAATTTCATGCTCTGAGAAGTATGTGTTCATCTTGGATGCCCATTTCTGGATTGGGTTTTTAAATTTAGGGCCCCTGATATTTTTTAGTTCTTTATAAATTCTACAGAGCAGACCCGTGTCTGAGTTCTTATGAGTTAGGATGTTTTCAAAATTTGTGGCTTGGCTTTTCACTTGGATGGTAATTTCTTTTGACGTGCAAAAACTTCTCAGTAACAGGTGGTCCCAGTTGTTAATTCTTTCAAGTGTTTCCCTTGTGGATACATGTTTGTTTATGAACTGTTTGCCTACCCCTATATCTTCAAGAGAGTTTCTCCTACTTTCTCTTCCAGGAGATTGAGTGTCTCTGTTTTAATGTTAAGATCTTTGATCCATTTTGACTTTAGCTTAGTGCATGGTGATAGATCTGGGTCAAGTTTTAGTTTTCGACATGTGGAGAGTCAATTTTTCCAGAACCATTTGTTAAAGAGACTATCTTTCTTCCAGTAAGCGTGTTTGGCCCCTTTGTTGAAGATCAAGTGGTTGAGTGTGTTCAAAATGGCCTCTGCATCTTCTAGTCTATTCCATTGATCCTCAGATCTATTTTGTTGCCAATACCATGCTGATTTTATAACAGCTTTGTAGTATAATTTCAAGTCAGGAATTGTAATGACTCCTGACTTGTGTTGTTGCCCAGGATTGCCTTTGCTATTCTAAGTCTTTTTCTGGTTCCAAATAAATTGTAAGAATGATTTCTCTAGGAGGTATTTTGTTGGTAGTTTGATAGGGATTGCATTGAATCTGTACAACAGTTTTGGGAGTATGGCCATCTTCACAATGTTGGATCTTCATATCCAGGAGCAGGGTACATCTTTCCAATTTTTGAAATCCTCTATGATCTCTTTTTTCAGAGTACTATAATTTTCCATGAAAAGATCTTTAACTTCTTTAGTTACATGAATTCCAAGATATTTCATTTTCCACTGTGCTATTGTAAAAGGTATTGTTTCTGTAGTTTCCCTCTCAGTGTGTTTGTTACCTGTGTAGAGAAATGCTATTGACTTTTGAGTATTGACTTTATATCCTGCTATGCTGCTGAATTTGTGTATCAATTCTAGTAGCTTCTTAGTGGAGTTTTTTGGGTCTTCCAAGTAAAGTATCATGTCATCTGCAAATAGTGATAATTTAACTACTTCTTTACCTATTCTTTTTTTTTTTTAACCTATTCTTATTCCTTTTATTTATTCCTCTTTTTTAATGGCTGTAGCTAATGATTCCAAAACTATATTGAATAGGAGTGGTGATAAAGGATATCCTTGTCTTGTACCAGATCTAAGAGTAAAAGATTTCAGTTTTTCCCCATTTAGAATTATATTAGCCGTTGGGTTGTCATAGATGGCTTTTTTTAAGTTGAAGTAGAGGCCTTCCATTCCAATTTTCTGAAGGATTTTGAACATGAATGAGTGTTGGACTTGTCAAAAGCCTTTTCTGCATCAATTGAAAGGATCATGTGGTTTTTAGTTTTCGCTCTATTGATATAGTGTATTACATTTATAGATTTGTGAATATTGAACCATCCTTGCATCCCTGTGATGAATTGTACCCGATCATGCTGTATGATCCTCTTGATGATTTGCTGTATTCTAGAATATTATTGAGGATTTTTGCATCTATGTTTGTGAGTGAGATTGGCCTGTAGTTTTCTTTTTCTCTCTCTCTTTTTTTTTTTTTTTTTTTTTTTTTTTTTTTTTTTTTTTTTTTTTTTTTTTTTTTTTTTTTTTTTTTTTTTTTTTTTTTTTTTTTGTTCTGTCTTTCCCTGGTTTTGGTATCAGTATAATACTTGTCTCCAGGAATGATTTTGGGAGAACCGTTAACTTTTCACTTTCATTGAAGAGTTTGTGGAGTGTAGGGATTATATGTTCTGTAAATTTCTTGTAGAATTCAACTGTGAATCCATCAGGACCTTTCCTTTTCTTTGTCAGCAAGGCTTTTATTACATTTCATATTTTGTTGGCTGTTATTGTTATTGATTCAGTTTTGGTAATTTGTACCTTTCTAGGAATCTGTCCATTTCTTCTGTGTCCTCTATTCTGCGAGCGTAAAGATTCTCGAAGTAGCTATTGATAATCTTCTGAATTTCCACTGGGTCTGTGGTGATTGCACCCTTTTCATTCCTTATTGCTTGTATTTGAATTTTTTTTTTCCTCTTTTTGATGTGGTTAGCTAGTGGCTTATCAATTTTATTTAGTTTTTCAAAGAACCAGCTTTTTGATTCATTGATTCTTTGAACTGTTTTCTTCATGTCAATTGAATTTCTGCTCTAATCTTTATGATTTCTTCCTGTCTTTGTGCTCTGGGTTTGGTTTGCTCTTACTTTTCTGGATGTTGGAGGTGTCACATTAGTGTGTTTATTTGTTCCTGTTCTGTTTTCCCAATGGGTGAATTCATAGCTATGAACTTCCCTCAGAGAACTGCTTTCGTTGCATCCCACAGAATCCGATAAGTTGTGGTTTAATTCTCATTGAATTGTAGGTATTGTTGAATTTCTTGTTTAATTTCATCTGTAACCCATTGATTGCTAAATAGGGTGTTGTTTAATTTCCATGTATTTAGGGGCTTTTGCTGGTTTCTTTTGTTACTTCCAGTTTCATTGCACTGTGGTCATGGTCAGACAATACACATGGGATAACTTCTGTTTTCTTGCATGACCTATGGACCAGTATGTGGTCTATTTTAGACAATGACCCATGTGCAGCTGAAAAAAATGTGCATTCAGGTGTGGTTGGGTGGAACACTCTGTATATATCCACCAAGTCCATTTTTTCCAGGCTCTGGTTCAGTTCTACTACTTCTTTGCTAATTTTTTGTCTAGTTGACCTGTCTTTGTGGGATAAGGGGGTATTTAAGTCTCCTGTTAAGATTGTGGTATTGGATATTAGCTTTTTCATGTCCACTAAGTTTTGTTTTACATAGTTGGCTGCTCCTTTGCTTGGTGCATATATATTTATGAGTGTTACCTCTTCCTGTTGAATTCTTCCCTAACCAGTATATAGTGTCCTTCTTTATTTTGTTTGATCATTCTTGGTTTGAAGTTGAGACTGTCTGAGAACAAGATTGCTACCCCTGCTTTTTTCTGCGTTGCTGGGGCATGTAGTATTGTTTTCCATCCTTTGACTTTAAGCCTATGAATATCCTTTTGAGTTAAGTGTGTTTCTTCTTTATAGCATATTGTTGGATTTTGTTTCCTAATCCACTGTGCGAGTCTGTTTCTCTTAATTGGTGAATTGCATCCATTTACATTCATGGTTATAATTGAGAAGTATTGATTTACAATCTACATGTCATTTACCTGCTATTGTTTAGTCCTTTTTGTCCTGTGTTTAGTTGTTTGCCCTATTTAGTGCATTCCTTCTGTCCCATTGGTGGAGTTCTGGTAATTGTGGTCCCTCTGTGGAACATCTTTCAGTAGCCTGTGTAGGGATGGTTTTGTTGTCATGAAATTCTTTAGTTGTTCTTTGTCATGGAAGTACTTCACTTCCCCATCAAATTTGAAAGAGAGTTTTGCAGGGTACAGCAGTGTGGGTTGGAATTTGTTTCATACAGGACTTGAAGTTCTCTGCTACATGCTCTCCTTGCCTTCATGGTTTGTGAAGAGAAGTCGGCTGTAATTCTGATGGGTTTTCCTTTGAATGTGATCTGCTTCTTTTCTCTAGCAGCTTTCAGTATATTATTCTTGTGTTGGATGATGTCTGGGATCTTGACTCTTTATATGTCTCAGTGTGTTTTAGTTGGGTTGAAGTTATTTGGCATTCTATATGCTTCAGTTGCCTGGATGTTGGATTGTTTACTCATAATTGGGAAGTTTTCTGCTTTTATTTCTGCCCATATTCTTTTTATATCATTTGTGAGACTCCTTTCTTATTAATGCCTATTACTCTCGCATTGTTCATTGGCATTATCTTGCATGTGATGGATTATTTTTTCCTGCATCCTAGTTGTTTTCAAGAGATCTTTTCTCACCTTTTCACTAGCTGCACCAGTGTCTTCAAGGTCTGAGATTCTGTCTTCGCTTTTACTCAAGCGGTTTTGTAAACTCGTGATTGAGATTTTAAGTTCTTCTATATCTCTTTGACTCTCCTTCATTCAATCTATTTCTTTCCTGTATTGCTCGTTCAAGAAATCCGTCATATTTCTTATCTCCTCTACTTTTTTGTCAATTTCTTCATTAGATGTAGCTATTCTTTTACTGCAGTTTTTTTTCCAAATTGGGTTTCCTCCATATATTTCCGGAATTGATTCTCTACTTCAGATGTTAGATTTCAAAGATTTCTTTTTTTATTTCAGAAATTATTTCTGCTTTGAGTTCCTCTTTACCCTTTTGCTGTTGTTTCTTTGCCTGATATGCTGTTAAGTCATATGTTTCAGCTGGAATAGTGTTCTCTGCATTTGTTCTGTGTGGGCATTGCGTTTCTCCCACATGTTTGTGGATTTGATTCTTTACTTCTGATGCTGTGTGTTCAAAAATATGTTTTTTTTATTTCAGGTATTAATTCTGGTCTGAATTCCTCTATACCTTTCTGCTGTTGTTTCCTTGCTTCACACTCCATTAATTTGTTCATTTTAGCTGCATTAGTGTCCTCTGTACTTATCACGGGTGGGCTCGAGGCCTGAGATTGCATTTGGCTCCTTGTTTTTATCATGACTTATAGTTCTGTCTTCTGACTTTTGGTGTAGAGTTTTGGTGCAGTTCTAACCTTAGCACCTGATGAAATTCAGGTATTGTTACACCAAGTTGTAGTTCATGTGATTTTGCCTTGCTTGGGTCTGGCTGCTGTGCTCACCTCCTTCCTGTTGCTGTCCTTGGAGGGGAGCCTGTTGTGCCCCTTTGATAAGGTGTTCTGCTTCTGGATTAGCTGAGTGATTTTGACTCTAGCGTCAGTGCGAGGACTTCAGCCTCAGAATTTCTCCCCAGGCCTATATGCCAGGCCTGGGCTGGATGTGGAGGGGTATGGGGGGCAAGAGAGCACAGAAGCTCTCTCACACACTCACTGGGCCTGGGCTTTGGTGGGTCTGCTGGGCTCCCAAAAGGGTGGTAGATGTTCTCATTCACCAGGCAGGCTGTGCTGCGTCTGGGGCCACAGGGTAGGAGTTGAGAACACTGGTAAAGGTCTCTCCAGTGCAGCAGGCCTCCAGTTCTCAGTCACTGGTCCAGCTGTGTTGGGTTTGGGGCTGCGGAGCCAAACTGGAGAACGCTGGGAAAGGTCTCTAGCATGGCGGGCCTGCAGTTCTCCTTCAGCTGAGCTGTGCTGAGTCTGGGGCCACAGGGCAGGACCGGAGAATGCTGGGAAAGGTCTCCAGTACTTTTTAAACTGGTATAGTTATGTGAAAAATCCTCGTATCATAATGACAAATTGATTCATACTCATTCATTATTAGTTCTGAAGCAAGTATTTATTCAAGTAGTTTGAAATGAGTTATTCTCTAAATGTTCAAACCTGAAAGATAATAGGGTCGTGTGCTATATTCAGAGAATTTCAAGTTTCATCTGAGTTCAGATAATATGCTATTGAGAAATAACAACTTTAAAAGTGCAGTTGACTTTCAGTTACTTATAAATACACCCACACCATTTGATTCTTCTCCATTCTCTTTTCATTGTATTCAGTCATAGTATTTGTAGACATTTCTAATGGCTAAATGATAAAAGAGTGATAAATGTGTATATACCTCAGAAGAGAGTTTGAAATAAGTGAAGAAAAAAATTGATAGTTCAAGAGAGAAATAAAAATACTCACATTTCAACAGATTTGAATATCTCATTTTCAACAATTGACAGAATAACTTGGCAAAAACCCTAGTAAAGACAGGAACTAATGGGGTCAGGGAGATAGCTCAGTAGAATAAGTGCTTATGTGGCAAGCATAAGATCCTGAGTTCAATCCCCGATACCACAAAAAAAAAGATGGGAACTAAGTGAACTTTCAACTGCTTTGACCTAATTGATTTTTACAGAACACTGCAACTGAATGATAGAAACTTCTTTTAAGAGGATACTCAATAGGTTTGAACCATTGCTGACCTATAAAATTAGTATCAGCAAATTATAAAGATTTGAAAATAAAGACTATATTCTCTATTACAAATTAGAAGTCAGTAAGCTATCTAGCAAAACACTTTAGTAGAAAATTAAATATGCATGTCCAATTTAGGGTTTCAAACAGAAATTACAAGAGAATTTAGAAAATACTTATGAATGATATGAAAATATTTCAAATCTGACAAAACTTGTTAATACAGCTAAAGCAGTACTATACTAGAAGAAGTATAGTAATATTTATATTGGAATAGAAGATCTATAGTACATGAACTAAGGTTCTACCTTAAGAAGGTAGAAAAACACAATGTAACCCTCCAGTAAATAAAAAGAAGGAAAGGCTAAAGTAAACCAGAAATCAATGTGATAGGTTAAAAAAAGAAAAAATTGACAGTGTTAGGAAAAAAACACTAAGAAAAATTACCCTTAGCTAGACTAACACAGGAAAAGATAAAAGAACACAGCTTATCGATGTCAAGAATAAAAAACAGGTTATTGGTGTAAGTCACGTGTACACTGAAAAGAGAAGGAAATACTAGCCAGAATTTAGCATGTAGGTAACTGAGGCATTACAGAACCCCCAGTAGTCGCATGCAGAAAAGCCCCTCAGCATGAAACATCATAGTGAAAATCCTCAAGTGCAGCACAAGAACGGAATCTTAAAAGTGGTTAGGGAAAAGCAACAGATCACTTGTAAAGGAAAACCCACCAGAATACTGCTCACTTTTTAACACAAACTTAAAGTGGTTCAAGCCCTAAAAGATAATAGTCCTTAAAATTGATGGACAAATAAGATAGTTTCTTGAGAAAGAGCACCTAACAAGTTCATGACTGCCAAATCAGCGCTCCAAAAAAATTCTGAAGAATATCTTAGAAAGAGGCCTTAAAGCTAACATTAACAGAAGAGCTAATAGAATGAATGCACCAGGTCAATAGAGGGAAGTATAGGGAGTCCAGAACAGGAGAATAAGGCAGTAAAAGGAGTAAGTCAGTGTCTGCCAGGCTGGGCCAGACTTTCCATCCTACCCCCTTGGCTTCTAGGAGTCTGAGGTTCCAGATAGGTGCTCCTTGGGGAGGGAGCCACGCCTTGTTTCTCCAAACATCAGTGTGGTTTGTACAGAAATAGAAGTCTAGTTTAACACTTAAGAAGCATTCTGTTGAATTCACCATGTTAACAGATTCAAGGAAAGCAGTACAATTTCCATAGATATAGAAAAGGTACTTCATACAATTAAATACCCATGATAAAAACACACAACAAACAGCAGCTCCCTCAATTTGATAAAACATTTGTGTGAAAAACTGCACAGTTAACAACATACTTAATACTGAAAGACTACTGTAAATGCTTTTTCCCCTGATATTAAGATGAAGGTAAGAATTGTAGTCTCACATTTTCATTTTATTTTCTGGCCAATATAAGAAAATGAGAAAGACAGGACATAAAAATTTAATAATTTAAGCTAATTCGGACCAGATACATTTGTGTAAATAGGAAGCCCTAAAGAATCATCAAGAAAACTTCCAGAGATAGTAAATACTTTCAGCTATGTCAGAAAACAGAAAGTCCGTCTAAACAGTTTGAACAGCTGAGTGTAAAGACACACATCTGTAATCCTAGCTACTGGGAAGCTAAAGCTGGAGGAGCTCATGTTGGAGGGCAGGTTGTGCAGAAACAAATGGCGACTCAGAAAAATCAGTTTTATTTCTGTGCATTAGCCATGAGCAATTAGAAAATAAGATTAACAAGATGGTTCTGGTTTAGTAGTATCCAAAAACAAAACACTGTAGAATAAGCTTAACAAAAGATTATAAGACTTTAATAATGAAAATGTGAAACACTAACGAGAAAAGTCAGAGCTCTAGAAAATAGATATACCATGTTAATGAATTTTTAGACTATGTCTAAATCGCTTAAATCTTGATTCTTAAATTGAGTTGCAGGTTTAATGTAGTCTCAATCAGAATTTTATCAAGCTTCTTACAGATATTGGTTAGATTATTTCACGATTCATTTAAAAAGGCAAAAGACCAAGAATTTAAATTATTTTGAAAGAGAATATGGTTTTACCTTACCTGCCTTAACAATTTCCATAGAACAATGCCAATCTAGACATTCGTATGTAAAGATTGACAAACAGCTCAAGGAACAGATCAGAAAGTCTAGAGGGCCCCAATTCATATTTCAAATGGTTTTTGATAAAAGCAGCATAAAATTCAGTGATAAAAGAATAGTATCTTTGGCATATGGTACTGGAGCTAGTTTGTGTTAATGTGGCAGGGGAGGAACTTTATATTTTACTTTGCACCATGTAAAACACAAGAAATATTAATAAACTGAACTTTAAAGACTTGTAGTTTTTTTACTTTTTTTTTTTTTTTTTTTTTTTTTTTTTTTTTTTTTTTTTTCTTTTTTCTGTTTTTTTTTTTTTGTGTGTGTGTGTGGAACCAGGCATTGAACTCAGGCCCTTCCTTGTACTTGCCAGGGAAGTGTTATTCCACTGAGCAATCGCCTCGGCCCCCATTTTTTTTACTTTAAAAAAGATCAAGAAAATAAAAAGAGCGTACAGTGGCGCATACATATAGTTAGTTGGTTGACTAAGATAAAATGATCATTTGAGTCTAGGAGTTCTTAGCTAGCCTGGGCAACATAGCCAGACCCTGGTTCTCTAGAAATCCAGGTAGAGGAACAAGTCATAGCCTAGCAGAAGATAACCATAGTGCCTTCCCCTGCACCCGCATACACACAAGCACACACACAGGTGTTTGTAGAATGTATGATGTTCCCTGAGAACTCAAAACTCAATAATAAAAAGAGTCCAGCTTTTGAAAATAGGAAAGGCAGTTCCCAAAAGAAGATACAAATATCCAGTCAGGACATGAAAAAAATGTCTCACATTATTAGGTTTTAGGCATATAAGTCAAAACCAGTGGCATACAGTTACATACCTATAGAATAACTAAATTTGATGTTACCAAAGATGGAGCATCTGGAATTCTTTGCTAGTGAGACACAAATGACTTTAGGGAACTGTTAGTAATTTCTTACAAAATTAAACAAGTATTTATACTGTTAATTCAGCATTTATATCCGTGTTTATCCAAGAGAAGTGGAAGTATTGTTCACAAAAGATCTTTAGCAAAAATATTCATAGCAGCTGTATTCATACTAGCTTATAACTGGAAACAGCCAGATGTTAACAAAATAGGTAAATGATCTCTGGCATGGTCATACACTGAATGCTGCTCAGCACTACAATGACGATGCAATGCTGAGTAACAGCGGCCAAATCTCAAAATAAGTACTTTTTTGTTGCACTTGCATGAAGGCCAACCAGATAGCTCAATGGACTAAGCACCTACTTAGACAGAGCACAATGGCCAGGGTTCTATCCCCATTCTGCTGTGCCAGCCCCACCCCTGGGGTGCACTGAGATGGCTATTGAGACTGGGCATGATGATATGCACCTATAATCCCAATGCTTGGGAGACTGAAAACAGGAGGATCACTACAAGTCCTATCTGTGTAGTGAGTACCTATAGACCCTGCAGTAAAAAAAGAAGAAAAAAGTCTAATCAATGGTAACCTCTGAGAGGAGAATTTCACTATGAAGGGATTAAAAGGAACATATCTCACTATGGTGGGATATTTTGTACCTTACTATGTATTTGCAAAAATTGGCTTATAATATATTTAAGGCCTTAATATGTTATTGTATGTGTCTCGGTTACTTTCCTCATTGCTGAGACAAAATACCTGACACCCAGAATAAAGAAGGAAAAGTTTATTTAGCTCACAGTTTGTGTTAGTATCAGTTCATACTTGGCTGGCTCCAAGACAGAATGGCACATGGCATGGGGCAGCAGTTCATGACAATGGATAATAGCAAGACAGCAAGAGCAAAGGGGTTGGAGCAGAGGTGCCAGAGGCAGAGTGGAAGCCTCTCTCTGTTCCTTATAGTACATTCAGGCTATCTGCCTCAGGCCAGGTGTAACACTCACACCCATAGTCCCTGTATTGGACCATGAATTAATCACAACCTGACTACATGAAGCTTTGGGGAAGACAACTTGACACAAACCATAGCATTATATAGGCAAAAAATAGTTTTAAAAACATAAAATGAAAAGAAAAATGACTTTTACAGTAGCATCTAAAAAACTCCATAGTTTAGAATAAATTTTGACAAAAGACATGTAAGATCCCAACACTAAAAACTGCTAGCCACTGCTTAGAAAAATTTGAAAGGACTTAAGCAAATATATAGATACAATATTTTCATAAATTGTGAGACGATACTCTTAGCATGTCAGTTCTTCCTAAACTGACGTGAAGACTTAAATGTAGCCCAAGCTATAATTCCACCAAGGTTTTCTTTTTGTAGGAATTAACAGTCTTACTCAAAAATGTTTTTGGAAATAAGCAGTCAAGAATACTCAATGTTGGGGTTTGCTGTCTGTGGTGGGAGCTTCAGCTGCCATTTTATAACAGCTGCACACACCGTCCAGGTACAGAGTCTCCCACGCTGCCTCATCTGGGCACAAGGTTCCCGCACTGTCCTGGCGCAGAGTCTCCTGCGCCGTCCAGATGCAGTGCCTCCCGTGCCATCTGGCCCAGAGCTTCCCACGCTATCCGGATGCAGGGTCTCCCGTGTCACCCCATTTGGGCACAGGGTCTCCTGCGCTGTCCCATCTGGGCACAGGGTCTCCTACACCCCAGCTCCCTCGAATAGGATTCCTCCACCGCAAGAACTCTGGAAACATGTCTACAGAACACGGTTCTGAAGAACCCAAGTACATTACTGAAGCAGTTATCCTTTCAAAAAATTTTCAGACATAGCTTGATGCTGGTTTACCACAGAAAAACTAGATGAAATTCATGTTGCAGGGCTAGTTGCTCATAGTGACTTAGGTGAAAGACCTGTCGTTGAAGCTTTAAGAGTACAATGAAGGCAGCTCTTTGAACAAAAGTGCCTTGATCCATACAATGATTATGAAGATTTTCAAGTTGGAGCTAGAGGAAGGACTGGTAGAGGAGCAAAGAGTGCAGCTCCATCCAGATGTTGTGAGGCTGCATTCACAAAGAGGTGGTGGTGATCAGCAAGAGGCGTTTGTGATGCCTGAGAAGGTGCCCAACAGCAAAGCGGTTTCAGGCAGGGAAAGGGGGTAGAGGCCAGTGCTGACCTGTTTCAGTAAAGACTGACTTGCATAAGAAGCTTACAGTGGAGTAATGGTGAGAAATTCAAGCAGCCTTAAATGTCTCGGCTATAAAGAAGCACATTCTATTGCAGAAGACCTTCCTGTGAAGATAATGGAATCAAATATGGGACATTGGACTAGTACTTCGACTTCGATATGAATTTCTTTAACAGTTTTCTCTGCAGTGCAGGTTATTAAACAAAAGCTATTCTGTTTTCCAAATGTGTTCCAACAGAAATCCTTCAGAACTTCTAGCATGGTATCTTAATAAAGAATGAAATTCTTCTCTTTAAAAAAAAAAAAAAACCCTCAGTATCTTCTTAAAAGTGAGGACCAGAATTAAAGAATTTGTCCTATCTAACCACAAGACTTAACTATAACACTACAATAATTAAACAGCATAATATTGCATAATTGAAAAATATAACTTGGAAATGATTGTCCAGAGCAAAATGAAGTCAAGCCCAGATGTATATCTTAGTTTATATGGTTCATTTGGTTGTCAGCAGTATTGCCAGAGTAGTTGAATATTGCAGAAGAAGTACAGTAACAGGTGGATATCCATTTGGACAAATGTAGTGAATATTATTCCTTCCATACTAAACACAAAAAATTATTAAGGGTGTATTCTAGACTAAAATATAAATGCTAAATATACAAAGAAGGAAACATGCAAAAATATGTCTTCAACTTTAGGTTAAGCCAAGTAAGTATTCATACATACAATACCAAAAGAACCACCACCTAAAAAACAAATAACAAGAAAAACACTTTATACTTCATCAAAATAAAATATTCTGCTGGGTCAAGGAGATGGCTCAGTAGAATAAACACTTCCCTGTCAAGCGCAAGGGCCTAAGTTGAATCCCTGGTTCTGCAAAATAATAATGATAATAATAATTCTGCTTATCAAAAGACTTGGTCAAAAATAAACCGTAGATAAGCCATAAAAGAGGAGTCATTGCTTGCAAAACATACCTGTGATGAAAGAGTGTATCTAGACATATAAAAAGCTACAATTTTATACTGTTTCCAAGCCTTCCACATTAAAAAAAAAACAATATTTAAATACAGTGTGTTAAGTTTACAGTCCCTTCTAGACTTGAATTTTACAATAATTTCAAGAGTATCATTTTTGTCATATGAAAAAAGAACTCATTTAAGCACTCAAGCATTGTCTATTCTTTTTCTCCTGTTTTATTCCCTACATCCCATCCCCTCTTCTTTTCCTTTCTTGTTCCCTCCCTCCCTCCCTCCTCTTCTCCCCTTCCTTCCCTCTACATCCTCTCCTCATCTCTCCTGCTCCCCTCCTCCTCTCTTATCCTCTTTGTCTCCCACTCTTCTCAGCTTCTTTTCTAAGAAGTACAGCTTCCTGGGGTATTGAGAAGTGAGAGGTTTAGGGTTTTCTGTGCCTTGTGGTGATTTCAGACAACTTAGAAAAATTTAGAAAGGAAAAGACCACTAGAGTGATTATGCATTCAGAAATATCTGTAAGATCTTACTGCTTTTTTCAAAATTAAAAGTTGCTAAGACTGTGAATTTTAATGCACAGGCAGTTTAAATTATTTGAGTAACCCTGATACGTTGCATTTCTGGATATACTTTAAGGTAATTGTAAAAGGTTACATAAATATAAAGTTAATAATTATTTGAGATGATTGTTGTCCTGTATTGGGTGCTTTGTCTTTTCTTTTGCTTCTTTATTGCTGGGTGGAAAATGCCAAGGAAATAAGACCCTATATATAACAAAACACGATTTTCTTATTTTATTGTTTATGTAAGGAATTGGGATAGGCAACAGAAGTACCTACCCTTAAGAAGCTTATATTCTACTTGAGGGAGACAAGCTATAGTCACAGAGAAAATTTAACTCTTTGGTAATACATAAATAATCTCAAGTAACACAAATGATTTTTTTTGCGGAACCGGGGATTGAACTCAGGCCTTGCACTTGCCAGGGAAGTGGTTACTCCACTGAGCCAACTCCCCGGCCCTAGTAACACAAATGTAGTTTGAAATCCAGAAGAGAAAAATAAAGGTGATTTTGATACAAAGATCGCTGATACATAAGACAGAAGAACCCTGATAGAAGGTGAGCCTCTGAGCATTGGCTTTCCTGGGCTACACTGACTGAAGAGGAGTTGTCTGGGACCACATATGAAATGTACTAATGTATACACATAATAAAACTTTATTTTTATATTTTTATTCTAATATTTCTGATATTGCTAGTGTTGTAATTGATTTTAAAATATCATGGCAAGTCTATTTAATATAATTCTGTACTGTGTATACCCCAGCTGCTGTAAAGCTTACTATTTTACAAAATAATAATGTTGAAGTTGAATAAATAAGGAAGTTTATGTCTGCATAATGCAGCAACATTAATGATCTGTCTTCACAGACACACTCAAGTTGGTAGGTTGGAATGCTATCAGCAGTCATTGATGAATTCTACTTAACAAATGGCACAAGCATACATAATGCCTGAAACAGCAGGATTTTCATTGCACTGACTATAGTGAGTGCAGGCAGCAGGTGGGGTTAGCATTAGAATGCACCCTTCAGTGATCTGGAGTCAGGCTGTAGTCTGCCAAAGCACAGTATACTCAGTTACTGAAAATCGCTTTAAGTCTATGATTTTGTGAGGACACATGAGCGCTTCAGGGCCATATGCAGCCATGGCCAAGGTTTTGGCATTGCTGCCTTAGAGGATGGGTAGAAATTTGGCAAAGTAAAAAAGAAGGATACCTTACGGAAAGAAAAAAATATAGCTAATCAAAATGAGACAGTACTGAATATTATCAGTGTAGCTGGTTCCGTGCTTTTCTCTTGTTCCACTCTATGAACTGTGAGCACAGTTTCTGTGGCTGTTTGCTTGTATTTGCAGTGTCCAGCTCAGGGTCTGGCAAATAAAAGTACTGTACACTTGTTTTGAGTAGAAAAAAGTGGATGCGTGTTGTAGGAGTAATATTTTCATGTGACTTGATTCAAATATTCAGGAGAATAGCATAAGATTTCAAAGGGCAGCACTGGCCTGGCAAGCTCGAGGTTCTGAGGTGGATGCTCAGTGGGGGGTAGGAGAGAGGGGGGAGGAAGGGAGAGAGGGACAAAGGAAAGGCAGGGCAGAAGGGCAGGCTTAAATGTCTAACCAAGGATTTTATGGTCTTTTAAAAATTTTGTTTGAATGATAAAAACAGTGTTTTATTAGCAAATTCAGCTCTGGCTCAAGATTACGAAAGTCTGTAGATTGGCGGCAAAATACATTTGAGATAGTATTACTTTAGGCCACATAAAAATTATTCATGGAAGGTGGTTTAAGCACATCTTAGTTCTATAATAGTGCAGTGCAAGTGTTAGAGGACAATTTTTTAAAGCTAGAATAAATTTCCCACAAAAATGAAGAGGTATATAGATTCTTTGTCATCATGAAGAAATTTGTAACACGTTACAGCTAGTTCAAAAGGAAGTCCATAAACAGTGACATTTATTCATAGAGCAGACATGAAAATAAATGTAACAGAGACAAGCATGTGTGCATGTGTGTGTGTACGTGTGCATGCATGCAGAGGGAGAGTAGACAGTAGAAATATTGGAGATAGAGATGGTTATATTCCCCTCTTGGTAGAAATTTTTTTTTAGTCTACAGAAAACCATTTTTCATTACTAACACTAGTCTATTACTTGAGATATGAAAAGCTCTTACAGATTGAGAATCAGCCTGGAAAGTTGAGAATCATAGATTAGGCATCAACAAACTATTTCCATTAGCCTACTTCCCCCCTTTCATTGAAACATAGTATCCACTTATTTGTATATTGGCTAGAGTTCCTCTCTGTATTTTACAGATTAATAGGTTTCATTCTGGAAGATTTATACATGTACATAATGCACCATTTGACTATTTTCACCCCAGTCACTTTGCTTACCCTGTCTGCCCCCTGACTTCACATTTTGGAGGAATTTCAATGTGTATATTTTGATCCTGTCTGTTGTATTGTCCATCCTTACACCTTCTCCCTGCTTACTCTCTTCTTATATAATAGTAGTCTCCCTTCTGCATTCATGTCTTTGTTAGATCTTCATATTAGGGAACATACACAATAATTGTCATTCTGGGTCTGATTTACTTCAGTCAGTATGATTGTCTCCAGATCCATACATGTTCCTACAAATGACAAAACATTGCTTTTTTTTGCTTCAAAAATATTGTTTTGTTTGCACGTGTGTGTGCGCACATGTGTGTGTGAATTACTTTATCCTTTCATCTATTGATGGGTACCAAGGGTGGTTCTATAGCTTGTCATTGTAAGTTGTGCTATGTTAAATATATGCTGGTATCCCTATAGTATACTGACTTTAATTTATTACCGTTTATATAAAGAATGGTGTAGCTGCATAAAATGGTTCTGTTTTTGGTTTTGTAAAGAACGTCCATATTAATTTTCATACCGACTTATTGATTTACATTCCCACCAGCAGTGTAGAAGGGTTCCTTCATCTTCACATCATTGCTACCAGATTCATTATACTCACAGAACTAGAGATAAAGATCATAAAATTCATACTGAAGCATGGAAGACCTACAGTAACCAAAGCAACCTGAAGCAAAAAGAGCCTGACTGGAACACATCACTATATTCCATTTTTAATTATATTACAAAGCAATAATTAAAAACAAATAAACAAACATAGATACTAGCACCAAAACATGTAATCCAATGGAGTAGAATAGAGGGCATAAAAACAAACCCACACAGTTACAGCTACCTGATTCTGGAAAACAGAGCCAAAAATATACATTGGATAATGTCTTTAACAAATGATGCTAGAGAAACTGGATTTAATAATTGTGGAAAAGTGAAACTAGATCACTATTACCTTGTATAAAAATTAATTGAAAATGAATCAAAGACCTATGTCTAAAGACTTAAGTCTAAGACCTGAAACCTTAAAAGAAAATGCACTGGTTAAGAGTTCTGTAGAGGAACAGAATTGATAAGATACACATAAAATTATACAGGTGTATTTATTAGGTAGGATTGTAGCATCAGAGACAGGACTGTTTACAGTGGCATTTTCATGGTGGAGATATGGAGAATCCGGTAGCTATTCGGCCCAAGAACCTGGAAGCTACAAAATAGGGATCAAGGATGCAACACTACTCTGAGAAAAAAAAAAAGGCCTGGAAATTTTCTGGAAGTTGCTTGTATAGTCTACATTGGAAGGGTGAAGAAATTGGGGTCTGATCTCACAAGTGATGACAGCAAAAGACTCACCTGTTCAAGCAGTGGAGTTCTCCAAGACATGGCAGCTTCCACCTTCCTCTTCTTGTACAGGCTCAGGATTGTTACAGGTGAGGACCCTGGTCCCTTAAATTTCTAAGTTTCTTAGTTTAACACAATGAACAGCATCCTAAAGTGGTGGGGATATGTGCTCTACATACTAGGATGTGGAACTGCTGAGTGAACTTAGCTAAACTTACAGATTTCTAAAATTGACACAGTGTATCAACTGTAACAGTGACAGTACACTTCAGGAGCCTTGTTTCAGAAGATCATTCTTTTGCAAAGTTATTTCAGTAGAAAAGAACTTATTAAATAATACATAAGAGGAGATACTCTAAACAAAAAGGTTAACTACACAGAGTATATAAGGGATTAGTGTTGGCTTGGCTTGGTTCGGTTAAGTTCAGTTTGGTGTTTGGAGTGGTTTAGACAATCTCACTGTGGAGTTCAGGCCAGCTGTAAACTAAGTGTGTAATGCATCCTGGCTGTGAACTTGAAATGGTCCTCCTGCCTTACCTCCCTGAGTGCTGGAATTACAGGTGTGTGCCACTTCTCTCTGTCTGTTGTCAGTTTTGAAGGATGTTACAAGAGCTGGAAAATGATAAAGTAAATGAAACAGAAAATACGGAAGATTAGCAGTTGTTGAAATTGTATCATGGGTACATAAAGGTTCATTCTAATTTTTTCTACTTGTGCAAATATAAAAGTGTCCCAGATACTCTTTTTCTTAAGATGTTAAGTTGTAACGTTTTACAAAGTTTTGCATGCCTAACTATATGCCTGTTGTTACATTTAATACTTAAGAAAATATACAGAATTAGGAAAGATATTCATTTACTGTATGGGAAAGTGAGCCTTAAAGAGAAGAGTCATGACCTTAAAGTATCAGCACTCTTTGTTTCCACAAAAGCAAAAGAGAAGTGACATTTTCATGTTTCATGTTCCTCTAACTTCAATGCCTGTTGTAGCTCTGTAGCTGGCCTCTTCATATTCACTTAAGAAAGCTCAAATAC
This sequence comes from Ctenomys sociabilis, assembly GCA_004027165.1. Taxonomy (NCBI): domain Eukaryota; kingdom Metazoa; phylum Chordata; class Mammalia; order Rodentia; family Ctenomyidae; genus Ctenomys; species Ctenomys sociabilis. The sequence goes on along the minus strand of PVKA01013025.1, from coordinate 10,184 downwards.
AGTGGCAGTGCTGCAGCATTGTGTTTATATGGGCCTTTTTAATAAGAAGTTTCTAAAATCAGACATTGACAAAAACTCACTTTGAAGAAAAAACTCACTTTGAAGGCTGGCTCAGCGGCCTAAGTGTCTACCTGGCAAGCACAAGGATCCAAGTTCAATCTGCGGTACCATATGCCATGCCAGCAACAGAAACCAGGCATGGTGGTATACACCTGTAATTCCAGTACTGGGGAGGCTGAAACAGGAGGATCACTACAACTCTGTGCAGTGTAGTAAGATCCTGTATCCAAAAACGAAAAACTTTCACTCTTCCTGTGAGTGGCCTGACGTAACCTGTGAAAATGGTTCACTACTCTCGACCCAGAAAAGCCCACAAAATCATGCAAATCAAGAATCTGAAATCTTCACATTCACTTTAGGGACACGCATAAAACTGCCCAGGCCATCAAGATTATGCGTATCTGAAAGGCCACCAAGTATCTGAAGGATGTCATATTAAAGAAGCAATGTGTGGCATTATGGCGTTACAATGGTAGAGTTGGTAGGTATGCCCAGGCCAAATTGTGGGGCTGGACACAGGGTCAGTGGCCCAAAAAGAATGCTGAATTTTGCTGCACATGCTTAAAAATGCATAGAGTAATGCTGACTTAAGGGTTTAGGTGTAGATTCTCTGGTTATTGAACATATCCCAGTGAACAAAGCACCGTACTTAGAGAGCTCATGCCTAGATCAACCCATACATGAGCTCCCCCTGCCATATTGAGGTGATCCTTACTGAAAAGAAACAAATTGTTCCTAAACCAGAGGAGAAAGTTACACAGAAGAAACTGAAGAGACAAAAGCTTACGGCACAGGAATAAATTAAGTATAAAATAAATGCAAATAAAATTTAAAAAAGAAGTTCACTTTGGGCAGATATGCTTAGATTATTCAGACTACCAGCCCTGATAGAATTTACCTAATAGAATCCCTTCATGCTTTTGGAACTGGCAAGTCCACTGCAAATCTATAAGATCCTAAAAGGCAATCATTTTATTGCATGCTTGTAATTATCTAAATATGACTATATTGTGGTGGCTTTTAGCTGTTCTTCATATTTCTTTTATTTCCAAGATATTGTTCTTTGTTGATCTGCATCCTAGATTCCCTATTCCAATATCTTTTCATTGGCTGGCACTTCATTTAGACTTAACAAAACCATGGTGGAAAAGGAATATTAAAACAGTAAAATTTGTCCTTTACTGATAATTAGATAAGACTGGGAAACTTACACTGCTAGATTACTATGTTTAGATACTTAATAGCAAGGAGTTCATTTTATTTATTTATTTTTATTGAGAAAAAAATAGCAATGAGACAGTTTCAAAACAGGTTAGTAGGACAGTTACAATAATTAATATATTGTATATTGTCTTCATAGTAGTTATTCAGAATACAAGATGCAGACGACGTATCTTCTCTAAACACTATTAGTACAAATCTTCCTTGTCATTGAACTAAGAGAAACTAGCTGTATATGTATCTTATTTTGTATATACAGATACATAGTTTTTTCACTGTAAAATGGTCCTTCATTTATATCCCCCTTTCTTGTTTAGTTTTGTCAGAGATAGATATTCATTCCATTGCCATTCAGATATTGTAGATACATGATTTCACCAATATAGTGCAACAGTCCATAATAGTAGTGGGTTATCCATGGAACTGGCAATGTCAAAAGTTGTTGACTTGAGACATTTACAGCTCAGCATACTAATATGGCTCTACTTTGTCTACCTTGTCTTTATATTTTTCTGCTGGATGTTAAGACCAAGATAAAGCAAGACCTATATAGCAAGAAATGTAACTTTTATCTGACAAGGTCAATCAAATCCCCTCAGGATTTACCCTGAAACAATGTACAGCACTTTGTAGATCTTTTGTCAGTGTCAGCTATGAGTCATGGCCATTGCTTGACCAATTTGCTCTCTGTAAAAACCTGAGAGAATTTTTTCTCTCTAGGTGACTCTCCTTAGGCCCACTATACATCGTTAATCACTTTCCTCTGTGGCCCCATAATCTCCTTGATCAAAAAATTTAGGACATCACTGAGTTATAGGATGTTACAGTTCAGGTTCTCCTATGTCCTGAGTCCTCACTGACCTTGAAGGGGTAGTACCACAATATTGGCTATCCTTATAGCCCTTCTTTTTCTCTTAATTTTTTGGTCTGCAAACATAAAAAATAAACCTCCCCTAAGAAACAATTTAACCAAAAAAATGCAGTAAAATTTAAAAAAGACAAAACACAAACAGCATTTTTTTTTTTAAACCAAGAAATATTGTGTAGGTTGTGTTGACTGTATGCCTGTGGTGCATGACTATTGTTATCTTCCCAAACCTGCATGACAGTAAATGTAGACACTGATAATTCAGTTTCAGGAAACCAATGGGATTGCAAGGTTTGAGGCTTGTGTAAGAGCCAGCATGACAATTGTCTGGTGGTAGTTGGTGTGTTCTCCAAGAGCCAGGAAAGGATGGGAGGTCTCAGGCTTACTGTATTTCCTTTTGCATTCCTCCCAGCCCCACCCCCTGAGTGAGCACATTGTCCAGAGAGTTGGTAATGACTGGGAGCTACTCAGGTTGCACAAAGCGCTTAATGAAATCCTGTCTTAGACAAAACGCTGGAGGATCATAATTAATGTCTCGTTTTCTGCCAGTTGCTATTGATTACTCATTCAAGATTCCTTTGTTCTCAGAATGATAACAACTGTAGTTTGCATCACTATCTAATGAGATTCTCAGGATACAATTCTTTAACAGCATGCTGATAATTGCTAACATATCATTGAAATTTAAGTGTAAATGAATTAGCATTATAATTTCTGTGCAAATGTCAGTGTTTTCCAAATTTAAAATTTATTAGTCTTTTTTAATCATTCATAGAAAATTAACAGTGAATTGATACAATCCCTTATTAAAGGCCAGCATTTATTGTCTGCCTAGCATTCCCTTGCCCTCTGAGGTTTTTATTTGATTGTAACTTAAGAGACTTCTTTCGCTCTTGAAGTCTGTCATTATTTTGAAACTTCAATGGCCTTAGAACTAAACTGTGCTGTAATTTTAATTACAAGAATTGCAAATAAAGGAGAAATTGCAGAACTACTATGCTAACTTTGCTCTAAGAATAGTTTGTCTCTTCATCAGTAACAAAAGAAAAACATGGTACTAGAACATAAAGACTGAACTGGGAAGTCTTTTGTTTCCTTTTCTTTTTTTTTTTTTTTTTTTTTTTGGCAGAACCAGGGATTGAACTCAGATCCTCGTGCTTGCCAGGGAAGTACTTATTCTACGGAGCCATCTCCCTGGCCCCAAAAGAGAAACACTAAATCTTTTTTTTTTTTTCCAGAACCAGGGATTGAACTCAGACCCTTGCACTTGCCAGAGAAGCACTTATTCCCTGAGTCATCTCCCTGGCGAGAAGTCTTAATAGTATGTTTCTGTTATAGTCATGTTTTATGCCCTATCACTTTAATTCAGCACATTCTCTCCTTAGAAAAGGCAACTTGTGAACAGCTGTTTCCCTTCATGTATTAAACTGCACACCATTTCAGGAATATAAAATAGGCATGAAATTAAGAAATCTGTAGGCTGCATGTGCTATACAGGTTTTGTGCATTCATAAAATTCTGGGAATATGTGACAGTATTCTCAATCTTTAGAAGATCAACAATAAGTTGGTGCTTCAAATTTTTAATCATAAAATGATGCTAAAATTTTTTGATAAGTGGTCGGTTAGGCTTTTATTTAACCTGAATTTATAAATGGGTATCAAAGCATATTTGAATCAGTCTATTTAATAGTTAAAAAACAGTTCTGGGAAAATAAGTTTTGTTTGTCAAGACTGCAGACAGATCCTGGAAGAAACAGGACAGCAGTGTGAGCATGGTGAAACAAAAGAAAGCAAGAAAGTGTGTAACCATGAAGTAAATGTTTAGTCTCAGAGATCAGAGACTCAAAGAAACGGCTAGATTAAAACCTAAAAAGAAGGAAAAGAAAGATTCCAGTGCTCTAAAGGAAAGAGAAGTCCCCCAGTGTCCTTCCTGCTTATTTTTCTAGTATAATACATAGCTGGCCCACCCTATCACACCCTGGTTGATACCAGCTTTGTCAACTTTTCCATCGAAGCCAAATTGGACTTAGTACAATCGATGATGGATTGTCTGTGTGCCAAGTATATCCCATGTATAACTGATTGTGTAATGGTGGAAACTGGGACAGAAGTATCGAGTGGCCCTAAGGATTGCCAAGGATCCAGTTTGAACGATTACCTTGCACACACAAAGGGACCTACAGACAACTGCTTAGTGCAAGGAGTAGCTCAGCACAAATGTTACACTGTGGCCATGTTTGACTGGACCTCAAACAGAGAATCTGGAAGATCCTTGGAATTTCTGTCATGTACTTTACTAATCACAGATACAACATTGAATGGATGCCAGATGATTATGGAGCCCTTGGTTCTGATTCTTACAAGACAAAGTTCCTATGCCTCCTTCCAAACAACTTTTTGTTTTCAGTTCATTCAACCTGCTATAGCATGAATTATTCACCCACTTGCTGTATCATCAGCTGAGTATGGTTAAATTAATTCACTTTTTGATGCTGTCTGAAAAAAAAAAAAAGACTACAGACATTTTTATTTTTTTAAAGACAATGAACACCTACATTTTTATAGTATAATTTTGAATTTTTCTAGCTACTGAACACCACCATTTTACGTAGGATTTCTTCCAGCTTCCTATGAAATCACATTTAGTGTCTCCCAATATTACAAGAATTCACAGTAATAAATGATATTAGCCAAGACTCCTACTTTATTCTTTCACTTTATCTTTCAGCCAGACTTAACACTACATAGCCTTCTGAAGTTCACATTTGAAAGAATATTTCTCTTGAACAGAGAGAAAACTTAAAAAATATATATTATGTGGGTCATTAAAGTTCCTTGTACAGATATTAGAATTTTCATTTATAAGTTATGGGCTTGTTGTAGATAATTCGAAGTGCTATTGTAAGTCCTGCTTCAATAGTCTAGGTCAGTGGTGGTGAGCCATTGGCACACCTGCCACGACTAGCTGTTGTAACTGGATGCTCTGAGAGATTCACCATCACTAATCCAGGCTATATTAGTCAGCATTTCAGGGAGAAACATTGATTGATTAGTCAGAGAGATAGATAGATAGATAGATAGATAGATAGATAGATAGATAGATAGATAGATAGATAGATAGATAGATAGATAGATAGACAGACAGACAGATAGATAGGTTTTTTTTACAAAGTGTGTTCTAGATAACTATAAAAAGATTTTTCTTCCATCCAAGTTCTAACCAGGCCCAACCCTGTTTAGCTTCCAAGATCAGACGAGATTGGGCACATTCAGGGTGTAAAAAGATTTTTCTAACAGTGTATTAGGAAATGAGTTATGTCATTTCAGAGGAGTAACTCAGAGTTGAAAAGACAACTCAGCAAAATAAAGCTGCTTTGCCTCGTCTATATTCTCTGGGATATTTGTTTGCTTTTTGTCTATGATACCTCCAGGACAAGATCAGTAGTAATCAATAATGCTTCTCATTTGTCTTAGGCAGGCAGAAAAATCAATAATATGAGCTATATCTAATTTTATTCTAGGAGAAGAAAAATAGCTTTGGTAAGTATTTGAAAGATCAAATAAAGAAAGCTATGATACTTACTGGTAGATTATGTGAGGCTTTTATAATTTAGCCGTTGGTTTTCTGAGTCATATTTTCATTGCTTTGTTAGATGTTATTTCTTAGATTTTATGACTATAACATGATTTTTCTAATCTTTAGAAAGATTAGATTCTTTCTAATCTTTTCAAGTTCTTACAGAGAAAACTATGTCCTAAACTCCTAAACTCTCTTCATTTCATATAGCACTAAACGGTTTGTTTCAGTTAACAGAATAAAATATGACCTTACTTGTTAAAAAAAAATCATCTCCAATATTTACTTTGCCTTATTGTATGGATCATGAAACAGTTTAAGCAGATGAAATAGTTATTGTAGTGAAGTGAAATATAGCCTCTTTTTTGACATTATTATCAATATTTGTCTATGTTGAGAAGTTTGTTAGTACTATAATTAAAGAAAAATCTTTTTCCTAAGAAATTTGTTCTGCTTTTTTTCTTCCTATATTGTGTGTGTGTGTGTGTGTGTGTGTGTGTGTGTGTGTGTGTGTGTTTGTATATTCTATTAATTTGTATCCTTATATAACTCATTTAGGGTATTAATCCACAAATTCATTTACATTTTTCAAGTTAATCTTAAGGGAAGGGAGGGGAAGTAAAAAGGGTCAAGATGTGATCAATTCCCTACAAAAATGTCTTTATTACATATTGTAAACATATACTAAGAATAAATTTTCTAAATGATAATTAGATTCCTTAACTTTTATAGGAATCTTTTTGTACCAAAGAAAATATTTTCTAAACATACATACCTAGGTGAAATTATAGACATTTACTAAGATGTTGCATTTGTCAATGATCTAGTGAAGCCTCGGTGTTTATTCTTTTCTTTGGATTTCTATTCTGAAAAATTTCAAGCCCACAGAAAAGTGGAAAAAGTGTATAATGAATGACTATATTTGTGAAGACTCATTGTCAACATCTCATCACATTAGTGTACATATAATCCTTTTATTCTTGCTCATTGTATTTATGTGTATATGCTTATGTGTAGTATGTGCCTTTATACACACAGGTACACACATCTACTGAATCACTTGAGAATAAGTTGACATTTTACTATTTTTGATCTGGATTGATACAGCTTGATTCTGTCACGCTGTTTTTTGGGTTTAGCTTCTAATTGTCAACCCACTCTCTAGGGGTCTGTCACTTCTGCCTCTGTTCTCTTGCCTATTTCTAACATACTGTCTTAGCATAGCCATTGGGATTTGTAACTCAACCAGTATTGAGGGCAGAAAAGGTCTCCTGAAACCTCAAGTTACCTACTTAACACAAAAGGATTTTACCCAGAAAACAGGAAATTAAAATACCACTTACCCTCCATCTTTGTGATATTTAAAATGTGGTGATTTATAAGGAAATGAAAAAAACAAACAGGTTTTTATTAAATAAGTCGTCTGCTTCTATTACTAAGCTTTACTTTTCCCAGGAAGCTATGAGCTATTAATGACATACACATTTAACCTCTTAACAGTTTACTCCCCATTACTTACTGCTACTTGGGCAGCATGTTTGTTTACATACTGACTTCCCAAAGTATTGCTTGGGCAGGTGTCATTTCAACTAGTGAGCTCTTATAGTGAATAAATGTAATATAATTATCAATTTTATATTTCCATTCTCAAAATTGACAAAAATCAGCAATGTTTGGTTATCTTTTTTGTTGTTGTTGTTGTTGTTTTTGTTTTGTGGAAGTGGGGATTGAACTCAGGCCCTTGTGCTTGCCAGGGAAGCTTATTCTACTGAGCCATCTCCTTGGCCCCTATCCTGTATTTAAATAGCCTGGTAAGTGGTTTAAGAAGAAGAGACCAACACATTAATGTTATATAATTTGCTAGGGTATTCAGTTAGTATTTGAACACAGGGTACTAATTCCAAAATTCATGTTGTTTGCAGGACGTCAGTAATTTTTAATGTAGTCTACTTTTAGAATTATAAAAATGTAGTTTAGGTTATCATGCCTCTTTGTTTTCACCATCACTTCACATCCTTGAAGAAGTTAACTCTTAGTCTTAATTTTACTCACCTGAAAGTTTATGTATCTTTCCTTAATACTCAAATGGGCTTTTCTTCACTCTTCTCCAAACTCAGTCCTTTGTTCCACTATCAAAGCAGTACATTAGAGATCAAAAAGTACTTTCTAAAGAGGATTACATAGTAAATATTTTAGGCTTCAAACCGTTTAAACTTTGTTGCAGCTCTCTTCATTGTAGAATGAAAACAGCCATATTCAGTACATACATAAATGAGTAGATGAGATTATGTTAAGAAAACTATTCAAAAACTAGCCCGCTTTGATTTTCAGGTTGTGATTTGACCCCTGTTGTAAACCATTGTCTTATGTGCTCCTACAAGTCTGCATACCAGCAAATGTAAGGAGTGGCAAGAAGTAACCTGTGATAGCCCTTCTCTGTGTGTGCGTGTGTGCGTGTGTATGTGTGTGTGTGTGTGTGTGTGTGTGTGCGTTCATTGACCAGCTTCCTATATGTCTTCCATGTGAGAAAGATGAAGTAGTAAGTATAGCAAGTGCGCCTCAAAGCATTATCAATGCAAGACAGTTTGGTACTAAGCAAGGAATATTCTTTTGAAAGACTAATGATGTTTAAAGGAAAACATAAATGTATATGACCCAAGAAGGGTTGCCTATTAAGCATGTGGAAATAATATGTTCCATCTAATACACTATGAATCAACATACGATTTCACTATTTTAAGAATGGTGCATGTGTTAGAACAGGCAAAATGAAAAAAATGGTAAACAGATGTGACAGTGGAAATGTCAGTGTAACCTCTGTGGTAGGCTTAATGACTACTGGATCACATACTCTGACATCATCAGAAAGCTGTTGCTCATTTTCTATATAGAGTCTGTGTATTTATATTCATTGTTTACATTTATATTGATTGTTTTTCTCCCTTTTGTCATTTCTTTGGAGGATATTATTTTAAAGCAGACACATTTTTACCCCAGCCGCCTGAATATTTTATCTGCTAGAATTTGTGTATTTCATGTTAAATAATTACATTAATATTGTGATGTCTTTTCCTGTACATGTCGTATCATCTAATGATTAAAAATTTCTTCTCTCTGCTTTTCTGCTTTATAAAGGAATACATCCACTCTGTTCAAAGAAGAATTACTTTTTGATGATTATTAAAAAAAAAAAAACTTACTATGAGTCTTTCTGAAGATGTAATAACCCTTGGCTGGTTTAGCACATTAATTGCATCCTGTGTGCTTCAGTACTATTGAATAAGCTTTGGGAGATATCACAGGCATTGTGGCATGTACCTTTGATGCCAGTTACACAGAAGGATACAGGAGGTTGAGGCAGGAGGACTATTAAGTTGAGGTCAGTCTGAGCTATGTAACAAGACCTTGTCAATGCAAAATAATGATAAACACAGAGACAAGCTTTCACATCATTAACTATAGTTTAAGAAACTATAAAAATAACAGTAATTCAATAGAATAGTAATATCAATTTAATAATTGAAAGTTGACAGAAGAAATAATGTAGGTTAGAATAAATAAAGTAAGGAATAGAAGACAATAGAATCAACAAAATCAAGTTATTTCTTCAAAAATATCAATGAAATTGACAAATTTAGTTAGATTGACTAGGAAAAAAGCAAAATCAAGTTACTAACATCATGTTAATAAAATAGACAAATCGGACTGGGGAGATGACTCAGTAGTGCTTGCCTGGCAAGTGCTAGGGCCTGAGTTCAATCCCCGGTTTAATTAAAAAATAATAATAAACAAACACCTGAAAATACACTGTGTTATTAAAATTGGCTCAAGAAGAAATAGAAAATTTAGAAATGGCCAAAACATAGAGAATCAATAGTAAGATTTCCCCAATTGAGAAAAGTCCAAGACACAACACCTTCACAAGGGAATTGTACGAATTATTTAAGGAAGAAATAAGGGCAGTGTCTCAAATGCTTCCTTATTCTTAGAAGGTAGCATTATACCGATACCAAAGTCAGAGATACTGGTGTGTAGGAAAAGGAAAACAGTAAACTTATAAAATATTGATATAAAAATGTTCTACAAAAATATTAGCAAAAAAAATAATAGCAAACTGAAGGCAGCAGCATTGTTGAAGAGATTATACACCACAACCAGGTGGGTTGTGCAAAGGAATGCAAAAGTTGTATAACAGATACAAATTGGTGAGTATAATTCACCACATTACTGGAATGCAGATAGAAATCATATGATTATCTCAATAGACAAAGAGGTATCTGACAAAAATTGAAACTTTTTATGAAACATTTAATAAGCTGGGAATAGAAAGGAACTTCCTCAAGTTGGGAAAACTCACTTATGAAAAATCCACAGGTGCCCGGGATATGACTCAGTAGAATAATTGCTTCCCTGGCAAGTGCAAAGGCCTGAGTTCAATCTCCAGTTCCGCAAAAAA
>PVKA01013024.1:17237-56252 GCA_004027165.1 Ctenomys sociabilis | reverse complement strand
CTGGCCTTAAGCTCACTTTGTAGCTCAGGCTGGTCTCGAACTCACAACAATCCTCCTGCCTCAGCCTCCCGAGTGCTGGGATTACAGGCATGCACCACCACGCCCGGCTGAGTCTATGAATTTAACCCAACTCCAGACTAAAATAAATAAGGCTGGGGTTTTGTATTCTGTATGCATACATTTCTGGTGACAGTATCAGATAAAGAATAGACAATCATATGTAAAAAAGATGGAAGATAGGCAAAAAAAAAATTCTGATAAAGCAATGAGGGACTGGGTATGTTGCTCAGTGAAGTGCTTGCCTATCAACATGAGGCCCTGGCTTCCTGCTCCAGTACCTCTCTCTCTCTCTCTCTCTCTCTCTCTCTCTCTCTCTCTCTCTCTCTCTCTCTCTCTCATACACACACACACACACACACACACACACACACACGAAACGAGGAAAAGATAAGAAGAGGAGGAAGAAGAAAGACTTAGCTGGGTCCAGGGGATGGGCCTGTAATCCCAACATGTGGGAAGTGGACGCAGGAGAGCCATGTGGGGAAGGCCATTCTGGGCCACACAGGCACTCAAGGCCAACCTCACTACTTAGCGAAACCCTGTCTTTAAAAAAAAAAAACAAGGGTAACTTCAGAGAACTACTTACTTACTAGCCCATCTTGTATTTAAATACAAGATGACCTCAAAACTGCATACTTTCCACTAATTTTCATAACATTTATTACCTCAGGGTATATGCGCATCACAGTACCTAGTACATTTCAGGTGTGGGTGGTGCATGACCATAATCCCAGCACTCATGAGGCTGAGGCAGAGGGATCACCACGTGCTCAAGATCTCCACCACACAGTGAGTTTAAGGCCACACTTACAATAGGAAACATAAAAATGACAATTTTATCAAATGTTTTCAACATAAGAATTGACTGGTTGAAATGACAGCAGCCCAAGTGACGCTCTGGACAGCCAGTACATACAGACACACTGCCTCAGTGTCACTGGGATAAGTGTTAAATGTCACTGGCTAATTCTTTGTGATATTAAAACATGGGATAAAACCTTAATATTTAAAATACTAGCTACAATGAATAAACTGCCAACAAAATAGCTTACAGAACATACACATAACAAACACTCATTTGGTACACAAGGGAGCCAGAAACTAAACTCAGAAGGGAAAACACAAATCACCCAATAGTGTGAATGACACAACTGAGAAGCCATGCAGGAGAAGTTAAAGTCAGAGCTCTCTGAAGTTACTCTGCATGCTAGGACACAGACACATGAGTCAAAACCACAAAAGGAGGACTACAAGGAAAACAAGAAGAAAATGGTTTCAAATTTAACTCCTATTCTAAGTACAACTCAAACTGTAAAACTACAATACAAAAGCTAGTAGATTTCTTTATCTGAAATTTTTTGCTATGTATAGCAAAACAGAAGGTGTTATCACAAGCTGGGATATCACCAGAGCCCAGACCACTCTATAATCTACAGGAAGATCAACCACCCAGAGTTCATAAGCGAACAAATCAATAAAACTTCCTGGAGAAGAAAAAAATTTCATAGTCTTCAGTGTCTGAAAGGATACCAGACTCACTCACAGAGAAGGAAAGGGTCCATGCTCCATAATGAGACAGACGTTTGAAGCCTGGGAACACCCAGTACTAGTCAGGATTCAGGGCCAGCACTCTCACTGCTTTCTTGTTTTCTTTCTCTTTTTTAATGTATTTGGATAGGGTCTCTCTATGCAGCTGGGACTCGTGATCCTCCTGTTTTCAGCCTCCCCCATGCTGGAATCACAGGCATGCACCACCATGCCTCTACTCAGTAGCCGGCGCAGTGGCTGGCTCAGCATGCCTGGGGCTGGGGGTTCAGTGTGGCATGTGATGCTGGGGATCGAGCCCTGGTCCCTGCACTTGCCAAAGCAGGCACTTAGTCCATTCAGCTATCTCACTGGACCCACTCTCACTCCTTTCTCTGGTGGGTACCAGCTCAGCCCTGGAGGAGGGACGGAAAGCTGGCAACACACACGTGAGCCCCAGAGGTGTGAGGCTACAACACAGCACAGCTTACTCTACACACATGCTGCATTGAGCTGATGCACAAGGGGAATAACCCACAGTCATTGTTCTGCATGAGGAAGACTAAAAGCACCAACGAAGATGATGTCACACAAGTGGGCACGTTCACTCCTGGGGGCACTGTGTAGGGAGGCGAATGTCCTCCTCCTTCCTCACAGCAGCTCCTCTCTACGCAGCTGGGACTCGTGATCCTCCTGTTTTCAGCCTCCCCAATGCTGGAATCATAGCTGTGCACCACCATGCCTCGACTCAGTACCAAGCTCAGTGGCTGGCTCAGCATGGCCGGGGTGGGGGATTCACTGTGTGAGTGGGGGACAAGGTGCAGAAAGGTATCACATGGCTCATCAAAGAAAAGGGGACTCGTAAAGCTCACGTTGGGATTTGCCCGATGTACCTCAAGAGGCTCACTCTGGAGGCTTTATCAGAAAGACACCACAAGCAATACCACCAGTAGAGACCAGGGCTGGGCCCAGGATGTCAAGGCTTTTAACTTCCTACTGCATCCTTCCTTACAAGCTTTTACTGTTCAGCTATGCACATACTGCAAAATCCTAAAATAAAAGGACCTAAGTTCCACTGTAGACCATCCATGCTGTGAAACAGGACTCAGCAGTGAAGGGAACCCCTGACACAGCAGCAGCCCCAGGAACTCTGACAATGAACAGGAAAGCCAATCCTCAGAGGTTGCTTACTACATGATTCCTTTTCTACCACATTCATTTTTAGGGAGAAAAGGGATGCTAGGAATTTAACTCAGGACCTTGCACTTTCCAGGCAGGCACTGTGCTGCTGAACTATATCCCAGGCCCCAGTACAACTCTTGTGATGACTTTACAGGAGAAGGGCTGCTATGTATTAAGGAAGCATGGGGCAAGAGCAAATAAATGTGGGTGGAGAAGGAATTACATGGAAGGGAGCTTCCTGGTGACAGCATGGGGGGCTTGGCTGCATCCAGCCCTCTCTCGGCTGTGCTAGCCTACTAACTCTGTAACACCATTGGGGAAACCAGGCAGAGGGCCAGGACCTCTGCTACCTCCTGGATCTGGTCTGGGATGCCCAGCAGCATTGGTGGAAGGGAGTTCCAAGCAGACAGTTAGAGAACTCACTGGCTCCACCATTCTTCCTTCAAACCCAGTAGACTTGGTGCCAAGCCTATTACGAGAAGCTGACACAGACTGCCTGATGTTATGAATGGGAGCATGTTTCCCAAGAGATGAATGGATCAAATCAGAGATGTTCTGGGTAACGGAAGGGTTAGTGTAGGCAGCAGCAGTGACCAATGGGCTGACAGTTCAGAGGAACACCTCAAACTCACTTACCAAGAGCCACTCCCTCCACACAGGTCCCAGAATTCTAAAGGGGCAGTGTGGGAAAGTGAGACCACAGGTGTGGCAACAGCTGAGCTCAAACTGACTCCTGACTCTGCTTTGTACCTGCTTTGAGATCTTGGGAAAAACATCACCTCTTGGGCCAAAGAGAACATAACTCCTAACACCCTTCTCTAATCAGGAGCACCACGGTCACTGGCCACTTGGTGGTGGGCTGCGGGATATTCCCTGGGATCACTGTGGTACTCCCACATCCCACCCACCAGCATGGCCTCTCCATCTCCCCTGTCAAATGCTCCTCAGCTCCCAGTATCTGGGCTGTGCCCACATCCTGGGAGCAGGCAGATGTGTGGAAAGCAGGAGGGCCTGAAGGACAAGTCCCCAGCGGCAAAGCTGGGCAGGTCACCACTTTCTACAAGCTATAGCTTCTCCTCTTGCAAAGTGGGGACAAGGGTGCTGCTCTGGACGCCACTCCAGAGAGTCAGTACCTGCCCGTGTGGAGCATCCACGGTTACTATCCCCTATCCCTTCCTGTCATTTGAAGAGTTCAGAATCCCAGGGCACACTGGAGGCTGCGAGCCTAAAGGTGAAGCCTGAAAGTCACTGCTGTTCCCAATCATTAAGCATTTATTGAAGGCCCGTTTTGTTCTCTTATGCCGGGACCACAAAAAAAGAAAAGACTGCCTGGCCCTGGAGGTGGGCACAGGAGCAACAAACACAGAAACAAATTACTGCAATCAACAAGGAAGGAGCCAGCCAAAGACATTTCATTGGCATCTTGAGCCTTCTATCCACCGTGGCTTCCCCCAAAAGAAACACAGATGCCAGAACAGGCCGAGGCGCCAGGCCCTCAAAAACCAGCAGGGTTTCCTCAGGGCAGCATGGAGCTGAGCTTTGCAAAGCAGGATGTAAGTCATCAGTGGGGACCATTTCAGGCAGAGAGGTCCACTGCTCCAGCAGAAAAGACACCAGTGGACAGCCTGGGGACAGCCTTGAGAAGTGAGCCCAACAGGTTTCCAAGGATGGAAAGACCAGGAAAAGCTGCAATGAGGCCAGCTTTATGCCACAAGGACAGGGTGGCTACAAGGATCCTCAGCCAGGACTGACAGAGCCAGACGGACACCTCGGTCAGATGAGCCAGAACACTAGGAGTGTAGTAGGGGGGCTGGGCTGGAGGCTGCAAATTGGCTGGAACACTCCTGCAACTGAAGGCCTCCTGAACCCTGTACCAGGAAGAAACAGAACTGGTGTCCTCCCCAGCGCCAACCTCCGCCTCCTTGCCCACCTCCACACCATGCTCATTAGCGCCCCAGCTGTGGATGACGCAGCAGGGGAAGCAGGCCAGACTGGAGAAATGAATCTGGCTCCTCATTAGCACTGCCTTAACAGCCTGAACGGAGAGGGCAGCCAAGCCCAGGAAGGGGCTGTTGTGTTATGTGTTTTTCAATGTTGGGAAAGATTGATTCTGGGCTTTTGGCTTAAAAATACATCACTTTCCAAAGACTAGGCTAGAATGAATTATAGATCTGGGTGAAGGGCAGCCAAAGGTGCCAGTGGGGGAGGGGTGCACCCATTAGCATTGATTTCTTGTGGTTCTTGGTGCCCAAATTCCCTTAGTGGGGACTCAAGGACCTGGCACCCTCAAATTCCTGCCTTCGTGTTTCCAGACCACATCCCCCACCACCAGTGTCCAGCTTCTAATGGTTGGCGCAGGCCCACCTCTACCATGAAGACTGGCCCAGGCTGAGCCATCAGCAATGGAAGACAGACAGACATGGACTGATGAATGCCCTGAGCTCAATACCTGCCCCACATCCCCCGCAACACCTGCCTCAGTGACTGAGCACCTTCCAAAGGCCTGAGGCAGTTACCCCCACCACAAGCTAGCTCCACCTTCCACAGGCCAGGACCAGCCACTGACACTAAAGCACTCACTCCACCATGTCACAGCCCTCACCTCACTGAGAAGGCATCTCTGATGCTCTTCAAGAATATTACCCAGCACCTCTAGAGCCCTAAAGCCCTCAAACCTTTGCCACAGTCTCCTTGAGAATGTCATCTCAACAGGGAATGAGGCCAGGAATGAGACTTCATTAGCATAACAACCACTGTTACTAAAATGCCTTCCAATGCCCAGGGCACCTTCAAATTTATGAAGATGTCTCCACTCTGGTCCTCAGAAGAAATAACAAGGCACAGAGTTGGGGAGATGGTTCAGTAGAATAAGCACTTCCCTGGCAAGTACAAGGGCCTGAGTTCAATCCCTGGTTCTGCTAAATAAATAAATACATACATACATACATACATACATACATACATACATACAAAGTAAGAACATGAGGCAGCCAATGCGGCACAGTGGTCTGTGCTTGGGTTCTGGAGTAAGAACACTGGGGTTCAGGTCATGGCTGGTACTTTACCAGCCCTGTGAGTCAGTACAAGTTTCTCTAGCCTATAACACCTGCTGTTCTCTGTATAGACTCTAGCAGGTTCTTGGCAGATACTCAGGGTCGAGAGACAATAGCAGCTACCCCAATGATAGCCCAAAGACAGAGATGATGGTCAGGGCTCTGCCAAGCCTAAAAGCAGGCCACCCCTTGGTCACCTGGGCAGAGCGGGCTCTCCAAAATGGGTGGTGTGACAAGGTAGCCCAGTGAGTAGTGAAGAGGAGGAGGAGGGCCACCAACCCTGGGAGTGGTGCTTCCTCAGCTCCCACAGTCCCTCTGAACTTTGGGAACTCTCACCTACACCTGTCAAGCTTAAAGGGCCAAGAGCTTCTATGTCTCTAAAATGACATACTGTCATGTCACCTCCAGAGAGACTGATCTAAGGTCAGACCTATGGCACAAAAGAGCAAGGCTGAGGGACGGCCCATGAGTGACACAGAAAGGATCCTCAGCTAAGGCGTGTTCATACCAAAACACTGTACAAGATAGGGCCAGGTCCCAGGCTTTCTTCCTCTCAGGGGAAATCAGAGGTAGACAACACAATAATCCTCCATTAAACAGTGGAAGAAAATAATAAAGGTTTATTGGGCAGAAGCCTGTGGCCAGGCTCTCACAGGGCTGGCCATGCTCACTGGGTCTGAGTGAGGGAAAGCCACACTCTCCCAAGCCTAGACACCAGCATTGCCAAGATAACAAGAAGCCCCTGAGGAATGCAGGGAGGACCCCACTGCCCAGATAACCCATCAATCCAAAAGGTGGACCAACCCCCACAACACAAGGCCATGAAGCACAGACAGGGTGGGGCTACGAGCTCCAGCCACAGGCTCTGAGTGGGTTCTGGCCCAGACTCCAGAGCCCGGCCCTACACAAGCACCTCAGCACAAGTCATCCAGTGCTCTACTTATTAGCACACAGCCATGCACAGGTCAGGCCTTCTGCCTGCCCTGGTGCCCACAGGCTGCCACACAGCACAGTCTGCCAGGAGTCCCAACTGCACAATGCCCCCAGAACCTCCCTCTGCCTACTCAGCCGATTTCCTCACCCTCCTTCAGCTACAAGCCACTCAGTCTCCAGAACTCACCCCGGGCCTCACTGGCATCCAGGGGTCTTTCCCAGGTATTTCCCCATACACATACTGAAGCTTTGGTGCCCTTTCTGTGCCACCTCACAGTAGTGTCCCCAGGAAACCCAGAAGGGACTGTGGCTATTTTGTCCTAAACCTCACACAAAGTCCCATTTCTACAACCCTCACAAATCCACAACAGGAACCTTGAGTGCAGGGGCCCTGCCACTGACCCAAAGCCACACCACCAGACTACCCATTTGCCTGTAGTAGCCACCATAGTGGTCCAAGTCCTAACAGCAGCTACCCATGCCCAGGAAGGAGGACTATGCCAGCATGGTCCAGATTTGAGGCCAAGCAGAGTCATCTTCACAGCCTCAGACTAACAGAGAATCCTGTAGCTGGGACAAGGCCAGGAAATGGCTCTGACATGCTACCAAGTACAGGCTTCTGTCTGACATCTAAGGAACTCTGCACCAATACCTGCACAAAGACTTCAGCTCTACTCCTCAGGCAAGGGCACAAAACATCTTCAGAGAACTTGTCAAGGCACTTGCTTTGTTCTTGTTGGCAGGTCCTCTCTTCTATACCAGAGGACTCAGGCCAAGACAACTCTTCCTGTAGAAGGTTCCAGATGGCTCCAGCGCAGCATTAACAGGAAGCATGGTTCAGCCATACCATAACCTTCCACTTCAACAAACATTCCCTGGGAGACCATGGGCCCAGGCTCTGGGCCACAACTGGATGTGCTGGTGGCATACACAGAAACTAGAAGGACTGCAGAATTTACTGTGAGTGTTCTTCTTTGCCTGCCTCAATGCAGAGTGACAGGGTAGGATTAGGATACTCCAAGCAGAGTATAAATCCACAATTCATAAGTAACAGCAAACAACTGAAAGCAGCACCCTTGAAAAGACAACACTGGCCATGTATCCTCGCATCTGGTCCTTCAGTCACTCAGCCTCCCATTCACAGTGCTGATAAGTATTTGGAAGCCAGGCCAGTGTTCGAGGCACAAAGGCAAACAGATGACTCCAAAGAGGTCTACCCTCAGGCTGCTCACCAGCCCATCATTACTGGTGCTGCACAAAATCAAATATTGAAGAACATAATGAATTGTAGCTGGACTGAACAAGAGGCCAAAATTCACTCAAACCATCAAAACAGATGTACAGCCATGAGTACAAAATAAATGTACAGCCATGTGCATTGAAGCAGAGAGCCTACACCTCAGTCAACTGTTCATTTGTACCAAGCACTGCTCAGAGTAATAAAATGCCTAACAACCTCAGAAGCAACATACATCAGGGGTCCAAAGGACAATGGTTAAGCAACTCAGGCCAATTTACATTCCTGTGCCCCAATCTTTTGCTGCAAACTAGAAATCCCATAAGCCCTCCTCTCAGAGTTACTAAGCACAAGTACTTAGCATAGATCCAGTCCTCCAGGACTCCAAAGTGCACCTCAATAGTATGTTAGCATTACCCTTGCAAAATGCTCCCACTCTCTGCCAACCAGGTCTTGCCCTGCCACCTGGTCCAGTTCAAATTCTACACCCTAAGAATGCCCCAACTTTAGGGTCCCTATTACATATCGAAGTCTGGCTGTGCATGGCTGGATACACCTCTATGGTCATGGTTCATGCATGGTTTCTCCTCACCTGGAAAGTCAGACCCCTACTCCCTGCTTGGGGCTTCCTAAGTCTTTAACTTTCACACCAGTGCTTCTTCTCTCTGCCTCCTCCTTGAGCAGTATGCTCACCTGTTAAAATCTGTAGGGTGTCCACTGGCTTTAAATGTTGCTCTGGGTACTCATGAGGTCAACCAGGGCACTGCACATTTCATGCACTGGCAGGAAAGTACAGTTTTGATCACCCAAGGCACTCCCCTGCTAACAGGCTGCATCTCTGCATTTCATCCTCCCACGGTGTCCACACATGGGATATGCTAAAGAACAATCTCAATCGCTGCCCCACCAACACCAAGAACACAGAAAACAAGCAAAGAAGTGGACAGCACGACACAGGAAGTGCTGAGGAGGAGAGGAGACAGAAGGAGACGGGACGTAGTCGGGGAGAGAGGGCAAGAAGGTGAACCAGTTCCAGATGAGCCCAGACCTGCAATGGAGCTGCCTTCAGACCAGGACCTAACTGCAAGCAACTAATGTACAGGCAATAGAGGAAAGAATGTCAGGTGTAGCAGGAATGATAGCTGACAGGATGGGGGCAGAGGAAGAGCACCCTGACCCACACAACGACCGCAAGAATCCTTACCTGCACTGTCCAACCAGCAGCCACAGGTCAATATGGCATCATTTTAATGGCTACCCATAGCTAAGAGCTGACACCCTGCACGTCAAAGAGAGCTTCCAGGACTGGGGAAGAAGTGAGACCTGTGTCTACCAGCAACAGGTGGTTCCTGGGGGTCTTCCACCAGGATGGCGTAGAACAGAGCCACCTGGAGGCACCAGGGAATGACCCAGCCACCAGTACCCTCCAGGCAACTTATATAACTGAAAGGACAGAAGAGATGCACACGGGCTACACAGTGAGGTCAGCTCCTGGAGCGGTAAGGATCAACCCTTAGAGTTGACAAGTAGGCGGGGGGAGGTGGTTTCCAGGCTGGACACAGATCTCCACCAAGGGCAGAACGGGTCACTGCCCACCAACCAGCTCCAGGCTACAGAGAGCTCCCTAGCCCGCCCACCCAACCACCCCAAAAATGCGCCTTGGATGCAAGTCCCTCTCCCTGGTGTCCTCCCCTACCCCGGATAGTCGGTGCCCGACCCCTAGCCTCCACCTCCACAACCCGCTCTTGCCGGAGCCTAGCGACCCTTCCTCCACCCCTCACACCTGCGGCCCTGCCCCTACCTCGCCCCGCCCCGCTCCGCCCCCTTCCCCGCCCCCGCCGGCGCAGCTCCGCCTCCTGCCTCTCAAGGCTGTGGTCACCGGCTCGGCGCCACCCCTCGCCAGTCCGCCTGTCTCCCATCCACTCGTCTGTCCAGTCGCCTGCTGCCAGTGCTGCCGCCCATCCCTCACCTGCCTGGGTCCCGGGTTCCGCTCCGCAGCTCGCGATGGGAGGGCGATGCGGAGTGGGACGTGCCAGGCACCCAAACATCACGTGGCGGCCGCGCCAGCCAATGGTGCGCACCCGTTTCAAGCTCTCACGCCTCTAATCCCAAAGTGCCCCGCGCGCCTGAAACCCGCGCGAACGGCGTCCGTAGCGACCAAAAGACCTGGCAGGCGTGCTTACGGCGTTGGTGTGGTGGCTTTGCGATCTCACCAGCCTCTGCGAGAGAGCTCCAGCTCGGATCCTCAGACCGGGCTGGAAGTGGGGGTTTCTGTGGGCATGGGGCCTGGAGGGCCCACCATGGAGGAGCAGGAGCTGATAGAGATGAGGAAAGGAAGACACAAGACAGTTGAAGGGCCCTTACCCGCGAGCAGCATGAACAATGAGGAGGCCTCTTTTGGAGACTCCCTGACCCCCGTGTCCACCTCTACGAGAACCTGGACATGGGGCTTTCAAATGGCCCTCGGAGTAGGCTGGCCTGAGGGTGTGTAACAGGGGCCATCCACAGGCACTTCTTACCCAGTGTCCCCACTGGTGAACCAAGAACCACACCCAGGGCAGAAGAGCCAACCTGGTAAGCCTGCACTTTGACCAACAATGTGCTCCTCTCTGCAGCTATCATTCGGGGGTGGCCACCTCTCCCCACCACTGTGTCACATATTCTCCAAGCCCTGGACACCCTAGCACAGCTCCATGTACCCTGGTCAGCTCCTGGGATGTCATGATCATTGTCACCACACAGTCCCCAGGGCCTGTGCAGGGGTTCTCTGAAGCCAGAACTGGGTGTCAGCTGGGATTTCCGAGTAGATTCTGATTCTTGATGATTATGAGCTCCCTAGATGTGTGCGGGTGTGAGAGCATGTGAATAAATGCGTGTGCACTAGTGTGCATGCCTGTCAGTAGGTGTAAACAAGCTCTGTGTGC
Source organism: Ctenomys sociabilis (assembly GCA_004027165.1). NCBI lineage: Eukaryota > Metazoa > Chordata > Mammalia > Rodentia > Ctenomyidae > Ctenomys > Ctenomys sociabilis. Next base: position 45,339 of record PVKA01013024.1, on the reverse strand, counting down.
ATGAACACAAGCATAAGCACATGTTGATGGATACTGCGCAATGAGCACTTGGGTGAGCAAACCCAGAGCAGAGGTTGCAAGAACACTCCATGCTTGTGCATGCATCGGGTATGAGCGTGCATGGAAGTGTAGACACTGACACAAGTGTGTGTCCAGGCACATACATGGGAACAGTTGTGTGACACAAACATGCAACTGTGGGCAGGAGAGCAGAGAGGACAGATGGAGGGAGCACCAAGGCCTGTGTGCCCAGTTCCATCAGCGTGAGACTGGCCCGGGATTCTGGCCATCAAATCCATAGGGCACTTGAGTTTCACCATGATCATGCAGGGTCCTGTAGCCTTCCCACAGCCAGGCCAGGGCTTGGAGGCTTCTTATTTCTCCCCTGCAGCAGTTAAACACAAGGAAGCCAGCCCCTGGAAGCCATGGAGTCCATGTCCCTTGGACCAGGTATTTGTGGGGCAGTCAATCTGCCCACCACTTCACTTGGCTTCACTTGTCCGCTGCTAGGTAGGAAAGGAGGGGAGGGGTGAGGTATAGCTCAGTGGGAGAGTGCTTGCCTGGCATGTACAGGGCCATGTTCAATTCCCAAACCACACACACACACACACACACACACACACACACAAATAAATAAATAAATAAATGAATAAATATGTTCAATTCCCAAACCACACACACACACACACACACACACACAAATAAATAAATAAATAAATAAATAAATAAATAAATAAATGTGAAGTGTGCACCCCCCAGGGCAACCCTCCAGGAATAGATTCCTCTCCCATTCAATGGGGGTACCCATGCTGCTGAGGAGGAGCCATCAGAGCAAGGCCTCAGTACCTGTCAATTCTCCCCAAGCACCCCAAAAGGAGGAGAGGCAAGAAAAAAGATCTTTTGGTGGAGGCCAGGAGCCCATTTTTGCAGACTGAGCCCAATGGGGCAGATTGAGGAGACTGCTGAGTCACTAGCCCACAGCCTCCTTGGGGCCCGGACCTGAGATCAGGGTTCCCAGGCTCTCTTCACTGCCTCTTCCAGGTGGGTCTGTCACATGACCTCAGGGCAAATGGAGCCTCTACCATCTTGTTTTGAGCAATTCCCAGGGAAGAGGCCCACTCCCAGATGGATCACAGAGGCCACAGGAGTGATTGGAATTGGTCCCTGCAGTGGGCTCGCTCACCTTGGGCCACAACTGGCTTCTCTTCAGTGCAGCCTGTTAAGTTGGATCTGCCTTTCCAGGCCCATCTGGGGCTGGTTGGAGGCCCTCGGAAGGCACCTGAATGTAGCACCCACTAAAGCTTCCCCCACAAGAAGCAGTGTGACCAGAGTCACAATGGAGCTACATTTCCAGACCCAGCAGTGTCACTATGGGTCCTTAATGAGGGTCTGTGCCTGCCCACCCACCCACTCCATCCTACGTCCGTACCTCCTGCTCCAACCTGTCACAGTACACATTTTCCCACTTTCTTATTGATTCTGCATCCATCAAATGCTGCAGAGCATGTAATATCACTGTCATCCATGTCAGAGGTGAAAACATGGCCTGAGGCCCTCAGGGCATCTTGGAGATGAAAAGAGGAGACAGATCGGCCTGAAAGAATCACTCACTGGTCCATGCACTGTTGTTAGAAGTTTATACAAGTAAGAGCCAGACAGACAGGTCAGCAGATTAAAGCACATGCTTAGATAGATGCAGCAGCCAGGGTTCTATCCCCAGCCTGCTCTGCTGGCCCTACCCTCAGGGTGCACTGAGATAGCAATTGAGACTGAGCGTGGTGGTGCGCACCTGTAATTGCAGCTCTTTGGGTGGCTGAATACAGGAGAATCACTGAGTCCAGTCTATGTAGTGAGACCTTGTAGACCCTTACTAAAATACAAAAAGAAAAAAAAAGAAGTTTATATGAAGAAATACTACATTCTTCCATGAGTATTGGAGAAGTTTCCCAGGGAGCATTTGGCTGGGTGCTGAAGGGTGAGCAGGAGTTGCCTGGGCAAGAGCAGGCCATGTAGGAGCAATATGAGTCTCACATGACTGCTGCAGAAGATTGTTGCATCTGCCTGTTGCATCTGCCTCTGAAGTCAGATTCTGCCTAAATTCTTATTCTAAAATGACATCGAAATTTACCAGATTCTCGCCCTCCTTTCCTTTCCCCTCCTCCACACCATCCATCCACATACAGACAGAAATACAGTCCCACACATTCACCTCTAGTTATGGAATCCAAGAGCTCACCCTGCTGTGCTGAAACAAACCCCCATCCCCGCCCCAGAAGCCAAAAATAGCCCCCACCACTGCACACAGGGAAGTGCAGTAATGAGATGCTAATGCAAGAAGGTAAAATCAGAGAGAACAGCGTTTTGCAAATCACAACAGTCTGTACTTCCAGGGCCCCCTCCCCTGGAATGTGCTGAAATGGCTCATGACAGTGCTGTGTGTGGGAGGAAGCAGCCACAGCCCGGCCGCCTCAGGCTGTTGATGGAGACAGGAGGGTCACTGAGGCAGCCAGGCCCTCCTCCCAGGAGCCTACCACATTCACAGCAGACCCTGGCTCAGCGTGGTGTGCTCACCTGCTCAAGCCTGGGGACATGCACTGTCACACCAGGACCCCATGCAGAAGCCTGTCCTGGTCCCAGACCCTGCCTTCAGTGAGCAGCTGTCCTGGCTGTCACCAGGCCCTTGGGCTGGAGGCCACTCCCTTGCATTTGAGGATGTGACCTCCCCTGCTCCACCACCCACACCAGAATCCCAGTCTAGCTCCACAGGTACCCCTTCCCTCCTCCACCACAGTGTCCATCCTGCCTTCCCAACCCCAGATCTAGGGTTCCTTGTGGGTAGCCACAGGAACATTGTCAGTTTTGCTTGTGTGTTTGTTGAGTGAATGAATAATAAACTAGAGTGGCTGAGCTGGAAGAAATTTGAAATCATTAGAAGAATCTGGAGGGAGCTGAGCCCTGCAGGAGGCAGAGACCCCAAGGCCATTGGGCAGCAAGATTGAGCAGAGTCCTGAACTTATGACTCCGGCCCAAGGCTCTCTCCTCATGCAGTGGAAAAAGTCCTTAAGGGCTGATGACCCTGCCCACATTGAAATGTCTCTCCCCTCCCATTGGGGTTCCTTCTACTCCCCCTACCTCCACATGCTCTGAACTGTAACTGTCTCTTCACTATTCCTGACAGTTGCCACCCAATGAGAAAGGGGGTCTGAGGACAGTTCAGTGGAAACCAAAGGTGCAGGCAGGCATTTCCCTGGGGCTCTGGGTAAGGAACCAAGAGGTACCTAGCATAAGGGTAAACAGGCACATCTGCCATACAGCCATCCCTGGTCTGCATCCTCTGTGTACCAAGGGGGAGGAAAAGAGCCCACAGGTATTATAGATTATGGGGAGAGAGCATAACTCCCCTGGGACAAATAGGACAGGGACTGGAACAACTCAATCCAATGATGAGGACCAAAGGATCCAGAGTTACCGCTCTGTATCTGACCATGCAAGTCCTCATCCTAGAAAAGCATCCAGGCCCCTACAGGGTCCAGGCCAGAGAAACTTAGGTGATGACACTAAAGCAGCACCACTGAGCAACCAGGGGCTCTCACAAAGCAAGCTCTAACCCCAACACCCCCCTTCTCCCTGAAAAAAGGGCTGTCTGCCTCAGTTCTGTTTCCCAGTGGGGAACCCATCCCCGCAGGAGGGCAGAGCAGGACTTCTGGCTCAGAGCCAGGCCACTGTACGAGGGTGCCCTGTCCTGCCCCTCTGCCAGTCCTCCACCCAGCTTTTCCTCTGGCTCTTCCTGGCTCTAATCCACTGCACTGCTCCTGAGGCCAGTGCATCCCAGAGCTTCCTGCTCCACCTGGGCCTGTTCCCATGTGTGGGGTGGGCAGCTGGTCTGTAGGCCCTGCCCTGACCAAGGCACCTGAGCTATAAGGCAGGAGGGGTGGCTGAGGCCATTGGCGGGAGAGTAGCAAGACCTCTGTGTGCCCCTCTGCTCCCTGGGATTGTGCAGAAGTGTTGGAGTCTGACCCCAAAGCCTACAGGCCAGGGCCCAACCTTCAAGGCTCCACCTCACTCTCAGCCTCTCCTCCCCAGCGAGGGCTCTGGGGTGGTCTCCTCTGGGTATTTGTGAGTCTCCAAGGTGCCATTCAAACCCTGCTGAGGACCCTTCCCTGACTACACACAAATGCCTTCTCATACACACCACCACAGCAATCCCACGTGGGCACAGAGAAGCTACTGGGAACACGCCCCCTTCCAATAGATGAAGAGCCTGCTCCTGCTGCTGCTCTGTCCAGCAACTCAGGGGCTCCTGCCCCTATGGAGGAAACACCCTGCTGGGCCATGGTGGCAACTTGGCTCTTAGGAAAGAGGAAAGCTGGGAAGCCCTGTGGCCCTCCCATGCCAGGCTCTATCTGCTGGCTACTCACACCCATGTGTAGCTGGTTCCTGATGATGGGTAGTCATGACGACAGCTGAATGACTCCAGCTTGTTCTAGTGGCTATGTGACCAGCTGGTTTTGCCACCCATCCTGGCCCCAAGTAGGCGGTGGCTTCCAGAATTACCAGAAGTTCTGATCTCAGGGGTGGACCATGATTTACCAGCCCACCATTCAGACCTGGTTCTTCTTCTTCCTTTCTGTGTGACCTTGTGTGAGTTCCGATCCCCAGGTCCTTGTCAGGGGGAATGAGACTCAAGGCCAATCATGTGCAAGTGTGTCCACAAGGTTTGGCTTAGTGGCTGGGCCACACCTATGGTCTGGGCCTCCCACCCCACCCACCACAGTACCTCTACCAGTCCTTTGAAAGCTGTTCTGGGCCCCATCCCAATCTGTATCTTGGCACGTATGAAGGAATTAGGGGACGTTTTGCTTTGTCAGGAGACTTTCTGCACTCCCCTGAAAATCCCTGCCCTACCTCAAAGATGGGTAGAGTCCCTAGCCCCAGATGGGTGGGAGAGTATGAAACTTGAACACCTTAGCAGCACCCATCATTCCACATTCCCACCCACTGTCTGTGCAGTTGCCCCACAAGCACCTACAGAGAGCCTTGGCTCAGTATGGGGCAGAGGAGACCGGAGAGCGAAGTTGCACCCTCTCCCAGGAGGACATAGGGATCAGGGTCGGGTCACATGCACCCCGATCCTCATACCATTTCTCAGGCAGAAAAACTGAGAGCATAAGAAAATATAAGGCTGATGTTTCACTCCAGAATGGAAAAAAATTGAAGATGTACAGAGTGCCCATGGAAAGGAAGAAGGGGCCCTCCCAGGGCTCCAATCTGGGGACCCCCACCAAGAGCCTGCTGCATCCGTCCCTCTGGCCAGGTCCATTCACTGGCCTCACTACGTACAGGAGTGGGTCTGCACCAGGGCAGGAGGGGTTCAGATGCTGGCAGTGTTTGATCACTGCTATATTTATAGGGCTCAATGGAGATAAAAATAAAGTGAGGAGGAGCCCGCTGAGTCACCATTGACAAGTGTTTATGTGGTCTCTATGTCTCTCTTGCCTAGAGAAGAGCCTGGGAGAGGGCAGGCATTAGGATGGAGAAAGGCCCTGAATAACCTGTTGCAGGATGTTTGTGGATCCACACCCTCCAGGGTCCATGGCACACAACCCTGCCTAGTCCGGAGCCTATTCTACCATCACAGCGCCTCTGTCCCAGCTCCCCATGACCAAGGCCCATGGCAGTGGGATGCATAGGGAGGCCAAGCTCCTTGTGTGATCCAGGTCAGGGATGGTGGTTCCATGTGTGCAGGATCAAGGTTCAGATTGTGTCCGGAATTGAGGCTCGCCTGGTCCAGGAAGTGGATGAGCTCTTACAATTCTGGACCCCAGCCAGGATCTGCCCTGTGTCTTGCTCGGGACTCTATCTGGATTGGAACCGTCCCCTCCAGGTGCTCCACAGGGGGCGCTGTGCCATATGGGCTATGTAGTCCTTCCTGAGGTAGGTCCTCCAGAGGCTTCTCCTCCCTCTACTCAGTCTTGTCTGTCTGGAACTAACTGCTGGGGTTGGACCTACTGGAACCATGTGCTTCATCAGCACGAACGGAGCCACAGATGGAGCAGCACCCTCCCTAGGCCATCTCCTGAGGGCCCAAGCCTGTCTCCTCCTGCAGCCTTGGCTTCCGAGGGGACCAAGATTCCCAGCCACGCCCCAGCTCCCACTCTCCCTGCCACACATGTTGTCCACTGTCAACCTAGCTGGCATTGTGAGGCCCAGGACAGCTCAAGGCCACCAGGGTTGGCCAAGGAGTTGGGCATGAGCTGCCAGGTCTTGAGGGGGCATGGCATTTGGTTCTCATAGTCCAGCATTTCTGGCTCTGGAAGGTTGTGCTGGGCAGGGAGGGTGGGGTGTCTCTCCTCCTGGGGGATTGGCAAGGAGGCCCCTCCACTGGTCGACTAGAGTTCCATGCAAGGAGGGCATGTAATGCTAAAGCCCACTTAGTGGTCCCCTGGGTGAAGCAGGAGCCCACAGCGCCCATGCACACTGCCAGGGCAGAGTGGACAGCATAGCACAGAACTGCAGAGAGCAGGGTTGGATGTGGACATTTGGGGAGCTCCTGGCCCACCATCCACTAGCACCTCTATGGGACTCCTGTCCCATATGTATTTGCTGAGTGACTGACAAAGCATACTGAACAGGCCAGAGGAGAAGCAGAACTGGACAGCCCCCAGGACTCTTCCTATCTAAGCTCTTCCCACTCACAAGGCTCTGATCACAACCAACTGGGCCCCGACACTCCCACCAACACAGAGCACCACTCCACAGCAGCACCTCAATGTCCACCATCAGGCAAGGGCTCCATTTTCCCTAGCCCTTTTTCTGGGCTGCTTGATCTATGTGGTATCGTCCTCTTAATATCTTGATTCCTGGGTGCTGCTTCCCAGCACCCTAGGCAGAGATGGGAACTGAAAGAGGGTGCGGAGCCTATGCAATGGGCTCTTCACCTCATTGCGCCCATGAGAGACTGAAGCTTCAGAGGAAAAGGGGCTAATGGCTGGCCATCAGTTGTGCAGATCTCTCCCACTGCCATGTTACTTGGGGCCCCTGGGTGGGCCTGGTTACTGAGGGCCAAGCCTCAGTTTTCTGGGCCAACCTTCACCTACCTGCCAGGCCCTTTGTGCAGGCATGGCCAGCGCCATCCACAGGGCCATGCAGAGGTGTGGCCACAGCTCCCAGTGGTGTGGGCCACACTTGGAAGGTGAGAATGGAGCTGAGAGCCAGAGAAGAGGATAGGCCACACCAAAAAGTGTGGAAGGGACGGACCTGTCTAGGGGAAGGCAAGGTCAGAAGCTGAGGGCAAAGACCTTGGGCTTCAGGGATGGCAGGGGTGGGGACTGCACAAAGTGGGAAGGACAGACCTGGCATCCAGGTAGGGAAAGCTTGTCACATAAGGGACCAAAGGATGCCTTGATGGTCTCTGGGCCTGAACCTAGCACTGCAAGGACAGCAGACTGCCCCCCACAGAGGCCCACTGTAGTGCTACCATCCTGGTCACCTCTTTAGGGTGTCCTGGGGCTAACTGATGAGCTGCAAGTGGTACCACGCCCTTCTTCAGAATCCTCTCCAGGCCCCACTCACAGCCATGCTTGTTCAGGGTTTTCCAGCAGTAGAGCTGCAAAGACAGAGCTAGCCACAGTGCAAAACCTGCAGAGAGTGAGACAAGAGAAGGTGGACGGGAAGAGCCTTGGTCTCTAGTCCCTGCCTGAGATAGAGCCAGGGTGGGCAGAGCCTCTACATGGGTCCCTGAGGACAATGGGGGCTCCTCATTGCTGGAGAAATGGGAAGGGGGGCAGGTCCCCCTCCTTCCTTGTCCTATGTTTGGAGATGAATGCGTGCCCTGGGGCTGAAGCTAAGAGGAGGAGAGGTCTGTGGTGGTAGTACCAGGGTTCCCATTCTAGCAAACCTGGGGTGAGTATACTCCCTTCCCCACTGAATGTGGCTGCAAATCCCAAGAGCATGCAGGGAGCAGCCCTGAAGGGTCCATAAAAATCATTAGCATGTGAGGTTGGGGAGGCTAATTGGATGGTATTATACCCTCAAGGCAGCAGTGGGCCCCTCTTCCCCAGATTTCTCTCCCCAACACCAGGAGCTTCCTTACCTTATATGTGATCCCAGAAGAGGTCACAGTCACAAGAAGTGCTCAGCATAGTACCTTAATGAAAAATCCCCTTTAAGCCAGAAGACTATGTTGTGGAGGACAGAATGTATTGGGGAAGAGACGGAGTCTGGGGAGGTGAAACGTAAAGTTGATTATGGTTGCTAGGGTCAACCCTAACATGGACACAGTGTGCACCACACTCAGAGGAGATGCCCATGGAGTACACATTGCCCTAGAAGAGCCACAGGGTGCACCCAGGGCAGATGGGCACAGCACTGACTTTGAATGCCAGCCTGGCACAGAACCACAACCCACAAAGGACTGATCAGAACTGGTGTTCGAGACCCCACTGGACCCACTGGCTGCTGAACCAAGAGTGTTTCGATTTCCATGGGGCTTAGTCCGGATCTGGGGCCTTATAAGATTGTACAGGTTCCAGGATGCAATCCCAGATAGCTTGTGAAGGACAGAAAAGGCCCGTTAGCACTTCACCTAGCACAATACGCTGAAGAGAAGCCAACTTGACACAAAGCAGATGTTAGCATTCAAGAAAACACTTGGAAGGGGTTGCTACAAATATGTTCCAACAAGTAAATGTAAATACTCTTGCAATAAATGGGAGAATAGAAATCTCAGAAAATGAAAGTGAAGGAGAGAGGAGAGGAGGGAGACAAGGAGAAACAAGTGGAAACATGAGAACTGAGAAATACAGAACCAGAATGAAAATAAGATATGCGCTCCATAGCAGGATAGCGAGGACAAAAAAGCAAATAGTGTGCAGGGACAGCAATAGCAGGAGCTGTCCACTGCAGCTGGCAGGGGGACTTGGCAGTAATCCTAGCCACCTGGGAAGCTGAGGCAGGAGGAACACAAACTCAGCCCCACCTGAAGGATGTAGCAGCTTAGTAAGACCGCATCGCTAAATAAAAAGTAGAAAGGATTGAGGATGCATGACAGCCCCACATATGTATAATTTTCTTGAAGTTTTCACTGTGAAGAAGAGGAGGGCCAGCCAAATAGCTCAAGCGCAGGGTCCAGGGGTTCGATCGCCGGGCCTGCTGCGCTGCCCTGCCCCCCAGGATATGCTGAGATGTTGATTGAGACTGGGCATGGTGGCACGCATCAGTAATCCCAGCTCTTGGGAGGCTGTAAACAGGCAGGTCACTAAGAGTCCGATCTAGTAGTGAGACCCTGAACACCCTGTAGACCCTCTCCTATAAGTACAAAAAAAAAAGAGGAAAATGTTCGAAGAAGAAAAGCTATTGGTGGACCTGTGATGTAACATTTAAAGATCTCAGCTGTGTGAATTCAGGGCTTCGGAAAGCTGAGAAAAGAATGCGAGGCAGAAACATATTTGAAAGAATCATGATTGAAAATTTCTCAAATTTAATAAAACCCATAAATCTACATTAGAGAACCCCAAGCAGTATAAATTTGAGGAAATTAATTTCAGACACATGTAAATCAAATGCTAAAAACAGAAACAAAAGAGGCTTGGGAGTAGACAGAAAAGTAATAAATTATTTAAAAGCTAAAAATTACACATGTGATGTATTTCTCATCAAAAACCATAGGGCCTAGAAGGCAGCAGCGGATTTATTCAGTACCCAGAGGAAAGAGGTGTGACCTGGACCACAAAAGAAAGAGCAGGCCTGAAAGGAGCACGGGGACACCCTCAGGGGAAGGTAGACTGAGAGAATGCTGCTCTGTGCCTTTCGCTGTGTGCCTACCATTATCTTGAAATAAAAAGTTCAAGGGAATGGTGGGTGGAGACTTGGCCAGACACTTCCCCCAGGGGGACAAATAAGCACCCAGAAAGATACCCAGCATCATTCGTCCTAAGGACGTGTGGCTCAAACCACAACGGGATACGACCTGTACTTGTCTCTTTCCTGCCTGTAACAAAATGCCTGGCACGGTAATATAAGAAGGAAAGGTTTATGTGAGCTCATGTCCTCAGAGGCTCAGTCCCTGGCAGGGTGCAGGAGTGTAGCAGCCAGGAAGCAGAGATGGGGCAGGAGGCTGGGACTAGACGGCAGCCTTCCAGGCCACACGTCCGTGACCCACCTCCAACCAGGCCCCACCTCCTCACAACACATCCAGCTGTGAATGAATCTCATTAGTGGATGAACCCATTAATGAGAGTAACATCCCCCACAGTCTAGTTGCCTTTGCAAAGCTCCACCTCTGGACATGAGGCTTTTGAGGGACATTTTATTTCTAAACCATAACACCAGCCTATTGGAAAGGCTAAAACAAAACAGTCAGAGCAGCTGGGAAGTCTCTCACCTGCAGGCAGGAATAGAGGGGCCTGGCCATTCAGCAACTAGTTAGCCCATTTTTTTTTTAACACTGATAGATGGAAGGACCCCAAATCTCATTCTAGGTGTTACCCAAGTAAAACAGAAAAGAGTGCTCATAAAAACCTGTATACAGATCTTCAGAGCACCTTCACTGGTGATGCCCCCAAACTGGAAACTATCCAACATCTCTGCTCAGGGGAATGGCCAAGGCAGACTCCGAGGCCTCCAGAAGGGGACTTTGGATTTGGTGGCCTGGGAACCACGTGGCTGGATTGCAATGGCATCATACTGAGGAAAGAGACAAGTTTTAGAAAGATCCTTCCATGTGACTGTCCTACAAAGATAACACTCAGAAGACATGAATGGTTGCCAGGGGAGCAGTGGAGAAGGGCAAGTGCAGCTGCAGTACACAGCACAGGTGAGCCTTTTATACTGATGGCTACATGTAAAAATATGGGCCATCTAGAACCTCATGTCTGAATTGATTTTGTTTTGCAATACTGAGAATTGAACTCAGGGCCTTGGCAATGGTCTGCATCCCTTGCACTTGTTTTTGAGACTAGGTCTCAGTTCATTGCCCAGGCTGGCCTTGAACTTATGCTCTTCTTGCTTCAGGCTCAGAGAGTCGAATTAAATTTTTAAGTGGTCTGTCCTGAGGGCCTCAAACCCAAGAAAGGTTTCAAGCCAAGAAAGGTGAGGAGCTTAGAGACACCCTTTCTGGGAGTGTCTTAGCTGGGAGCTTGATCTCTCTTAGTGACTAGTCCAGGCCATCCTCCAGCACACTCCTTCCCCATCTAGATTCTCCCATCCCCACTCCTTCCTCTTCTCTGCCTCTCTGCCTTCCTCCAGGTGGCCTGCTGCATGGCTGCCCCATTAGACTGGAGACCTGAAAGGGGGCTATGCAGCCTGAAGGAAGAGATGCCCTACAAGGGATCTGGCAAGGAATAGCCAGGGCCACAAAAGTCAGTGGTGACCCTATTGGTGTGCAGCCAAGCCCTGTCCACTGTTCCCTGGGCCTCTCCTCAGGCCCCAGGGTGAGGGTAGGAGAGCAGAGATGCTGAGTAGAAGGTCAGAACTAAGGAAGCAGCTCCTGGCCTTCCATGGGCTCCAGCCTGGGGTGACAGGGTGAGCAAATTCTGTCTGCATGAGCCCATATGTGCCCATCACCCTGGGCTATGGAAAGACTGCAGAGCTGTGCCAGAAGGTGTGTTAATGAACTAGACAGCACATTGGCCCCTGCCTGGCCAGGGGGTATTGTGTGCACTTGGTGTGAGCAATCTGGGGCAAGGCAATGAGGCCAGAATGGGTGGGGGCAGATTGTGGCAGCCGCTGAGTTGTATGGACACCCAGTGCTGGGCACTCACGGCTTGCCCCATCTACTGCAGACCTCCATCCCCTCCTCTGGAATGGACTGCCTTCTGTCACCATGAAGGGCAGGAGCTGATGATCATCCAGAAAGGCTTGCTCCAAACTTGGGGTCTTCCCCAGCTTGACCCAGCCAGCTTCCCTCACCCAGAGCATCAAAGTGACCCAAGCTGCCTCTGCCTTTCTCCTATCACCCATGGCCCTCACCATCCCCAGCCTTGGATCCCCACCAGAGAGCACAGTGACAAGGATAGGTCAGCATTTGGGTCATCTCAGCATCCCTGGTTGCCAGCAGGTGGCTCTAGCTGAGCCCTTTCTAGAACAGGCCCTCCTGGGATGGTTGGGTGTCTCATGGTCCACAGTTGCCTGGAAGGTGGTGTCTGTAGACCCCATCATGAGCTTTTCAAGGTGAGCAGCTGCCAGAGAAAAGACTTCACTTGCAAGCCTCACGTCAGTTGAGTGGTATTTGTCAGAAATTATGTACACATCTTCCAGGAAGTACCCTTAAAGAATAACATAGGCCTTTCCTCTTCCTTGCTCCTTCCTGATGGCCAGAAGGCAGACCTCTAACAGTCACCATGGACCACAAGTTGCAGGACAGAGGAGGAAGAAGGAGCAAGTGATGGCCAGGCCACAGAAGTCACCTTGCTATAAAGCAAGATATCACGAAGACAAAGTCAATCCCTCATCAAGAGGCAAAGCAAGGAGATTGGCAGAGAAACACAGCCAGAGACCTGAGTGCACTTCACAAGCAGTTCCCAATAGCTAAGCCTTTCCATGAACTGGGCTGGTCCACTCCCTTTGTGGTTAAACTAGACGGACCTGTTTCTGTTAGAGGGGAGCCAGGAGCTGTGGGAGAAGTGTACCCTGGACTGTGAATCTGTCCTTGGAAGAGAAAGAGGAACAGGGTGAGGGAAGGAAGAGTCTCCATGCCATGGGGAGAGGGCGGGTGGGCAGAGCCATGGCGCATCCCCAAACTAAATGGGGCTGTGGTGGGTTGGCAACTGGTAGGCAACCTGTAACATCCAGCAGAAGTGAATCAGCTCAGCTCTGGGTGCAGAGGGCCCACCTGAGAGTTGTTGCCAACAACATAAAAAGAAAAACTGGAAGGGGGAGGCGCTCTGTTGGTTCTTCTGGAGGAATTCATCATGCTGGCTTTTCTGATATGAACTCAGCTGCTCTCATCTTCAGAGGAATTCAGGACCTCGTCACTGAGGATGGTTTTGATACCTTTCAGGAGAACTCTGGTGTTTACCTTGAGCATGCTTCCTGGCTCCAGTGCAGATCCCTCAGCCTGCTCGCACAGATCCTTCATCTGCTGGCACAGACTCTTTAGCTTCCACAATTGACCTTTAGGTCTTCCCAGAGCACACCCACAAATCAGGCCTGCGTGAGACATTGTTGAGGGCTCCAGGCCCCCAGCTGGACTCATAAGGAGCACTGTTATGAGCTCTAGGTCTTTGATTGGACTCATACAGCAATGCTGTGAGATCCAGGCCCTCAGGGGGATTCTTTGGGGCTTTAGTGTGTATGCACACTCCTTTGTGCTCAACTCTCTGGTAACTGGTATGCAAGAATCCTATAAATAATGTGTCCTATATTAAAAACTGTTTCCTTTGAAAATCCTGACTGCGATGCTGGCTGTCTGTGCAGGCAAGATGGGATTGAGCCCTGGCAGCCTGACCCAGGTCCAGGCACTTTCGCAGTCTCCATTGGGTCCAATATAAGTTCTCAAGGAGTGTGTCACACCTTTTCTGGAAACATGAATGGCACCACACAACCTTTAGATACTTCCTGAGGCTCACTCCTCACAACTCCCAGGGTCTCAGGGCAGTGAGATGTCTCAGCACCTTCCTTCTATGCAGTATGCTTCTGGACATGCTCGTCCACGGCATTCAGCAGTGCATGTCATGTGTACCACCTAGTGGGGCCTGCCAGTGCCTCATGCTTACGTAGGTGTGCCCATACATATATAATCACACAAGCATGCAGTCTGTGTGGATACTGTGTGATGACATGTAAACTCACGTACACCTATGCACACATGTATACCTTTGTGTACACGTACTTGTAGTGTTCATGTGTACAATGGTGCAGAGAGACACTGCACATGCACAAATAAAGAGTGTGTGCAGAGATACACTACATATGTTTGTATGTACACGTGCAGCCACAGGCACATGTTCCCATGTATCCGTAGTACACCCCCCATATATACAGTACACATGCCAACATGCCTTTCTCTCCCTAGAGTCATCAGAGACCGAAGCCTTGGGTTTGGGCCATGTAGTGAGCCAGGGCCTAGCCAACAAGGAAGAGAACCAACCCCACAGGGTAGGGGATAGCTCACCTAGCCTGATCTCTGCCCTGTCCATGATGGAGCCCTGGATTCAGCTGTGACCAGGGGTAAAGGTTGAAGACTCAGCTGTGGACTCCCTGTACTAAGCTGCACCAAAACTCTGGAACATGGCATGACCACAGCTATTGAGTCTGCAAAATGGGCATTCCATGTCCTGTTGGGGCTCTGGGAAGCTTATGAAGACACAGGCTTGATGTTTCCTGTCTGGGTACATCACTTCCTCACTGATCCCAACCCTGATTTCTGACCCCAGAGGCCCAAGGCCAGCAGTATGCATGGGGTGGGTGAGCAGAGCTCCTGGTGTCCCTGAGGACCTTGTGGTGGCCTCAGTTGTCATCACTGAAGCTCCAGGAGAGCTGCAGTGTCCATTGGTGCATCCTGATATTAGAGCAGTCAGGTGGCTCCTTCCTGGGGCTCTAAGAAATCTGCCAGTGGTGTGGCCTCAGTAGGCCACACTCTCCTCTGTAATGGAGCCCGGCTTTTCCTCTTGACTCTGTTCAGGTCTCAGCCACCCAAGGGGTTAGCTGACCCCATCTGGACCTGGGAACCCTGCTAGCACTGGGTAGGGTGGCTGTCATGCTGCAGAGAGAAGACAAGCAGGTATCCTCAGATCAGCAGACCACAGGCTGCTCAGGACATCTATGCCTATGACTTCCCTCCCTCTGTGCCTAGCTGGGGAGAGGTAGGGAGACGACTTGTGTCCTGTTCTCCTTTTCTTTTGGGGGCAATAACCTTCCCCCTCTTGGGGTTTGGGAAGCTGATATTCTTCACACCACCTAAATCTGGGGCCAGCAGGTGACAGTTAGCCATAGGCACTAAGGAGGTCAGCCCAGGGGGGATAAGTTACACAAGCTGCGGCCCCATTCATGACCCACATCGCCTGCCTGCCCATTCAAGCTCTGCAGGGAGTGTGCGCAGGGTGTGACACTAGGCTGTGTGGGTGTGTGTTGAGACCCACAGCACCACAGCACTTGTGCTCTGGGCATGCTGTCCTTCCAGACTCCCAAGGACAGCACTGCCAGGCCTCCCTCCACTCCGAGCTGCTCATGTCCCTGTCCAATGTAGGCTCCTCCTGGCACCTTTACAAGTTGCCCTCTCTGACCAGCATCTCCACTGTCCCTATCCAGCCTGCCTCCCCACCAAGACTGCATGCCATGTCATCTCCACCAAAGGTCTGAGGTCCTTCCTAATAGGAACCCTCTGACCTAGGGAAGCAGAAGCTCAGAGCCAGGAGGGCATCACGCTGGCCCTCTGACCTCTAAGGGTGACAGCTTCAGTGGGCCTGCCCCACCCTGCCAGATGTACCAGTCAGATCCCCTCCCTGAAGGCAGTCAGCAAAGCCCTGCCGCTATCCTGGCAATCTGCACCCCACCTCCAGCATCCCCTGACACCATCTGCCCATCACCAGCAAACATCAAAGCTGGGACAGTGGGTCACAGCTTGTTCAATCTACAAACATCACCATCAGATAGGCTGCAGCGCTGTCCTCAGCCTCAGCCCTGCTCAAGCACAAGCTGGCTCTGGGGGTCCCCCTGTGGAGGTCTCACAGTGATGGACCTCAAGGCTGTGGCCCCCTGAGAGGCCTGGCACGACTCTGGCTGCAAGTGGGATCTACCTGTTCCCTCCAGGCCTGGGCTAATCAGCTGTAGGTTCCCCTGAATTAATGCCCTAAGTAAACACTAATGGAAACCACATGAGCTGGGTGTGTGCTGCCTGTTTATTTTCTTTCTGCTTCTAACTCTTTTTGCCGTCCTCTAAATTGGTGTGGCGTGGGGAATTTGCAACCACCCTCCATGCTGTCGGCTCCGCACTCACTCCTCTGCTTCCCTAATTATCTAATTTGTAATATTTCATCTCCCCTCCCTTTTATCTCTCTCCAAACACCCCAACCAGTTCAAATAAACATGTATTTTTAATTCTAAGGCACTTAATTCGATCTGGCAGGCAACATTCTGCCATTCACCAGCAAGCCCCCTCATCTGGGTCACATAGGAGGACACCAGGCCTGCGTCCTCCCTCCAGCGCACCAAGGGCTAGAGCAGGGCAACTCAGGACACTTCCCAGTACTGGCCTGAGCCCTGTGGTCTGACCCCCATGCTGCTCCCAAGCTCTAGGTCTGGCTCAGGTGTCAGATAGCAGGGAGGCCTCCTCACCCATGCCCACAAGGGAGGGGTCAGGCCTAAAGGATAAGAGCTGCTTCCTGCTGCAATAAGGCCACATTTCCACTGTGTACCCCGGAAAACAGCTGTGCTCCTAGTGTGCTCTTCTCCATGCCCCCTGGAGGCCAGCATTACACCATGTCATCCCTGGAGATCAGGTCCCTTTGATTCAGCATAAAGGCCACCCACCCCCATCTCACTGCGTCACTGTACTCAGACCTAACCCAGTACCCTGGACATGGGTTGCATACAGACTGGGAGATGAAGGCTGAAGGGCCATGAAACTGTACCCTGGCCTGCTTGAAAACAAGGACTCCTGAGAGGACAGAGAAGCAAGAGTGCCAGGCTTCTGTCCTCTGATCTGGCCCATTCTGAAGGATGCAAGGGCAGGTGCAGACCTCTACAGCCAACACCTGCCAAGCTTCTACCGGGGGAGTGACATCCACACCCAGGCTAATAAGCAGCTCTCCCCTAAGCAGCACCTCTGGGCCCACTGGGACACCCATTCACCACTGAGTTGACTGTTCCTTTCTTCAGGGCATGTCTGGGATTCAGAAATGAGGCCCAGCAAGAGACAGGGTCCCCAAGTTGGAAAGAAACAGAGGCTTGGCTGGTCATGGCCACAGTGCTGTAGAAGGTTGGGGAAGGCTGCGGAACAATGAAACCTTCTGGGGCTGTGAAGAGCCTGTCTGTCCCCCATTGCTCTGCAGGAAGGTGACAGCAGAGCCAGCAGGTCTGCCTGGTGGGGGGACTTGGGGAGAGCTCTGAGGAGGAGCGATCTTCACCTTGTCCTGCAGGTCCGGGCTGGAGGAGAAGATGGCAGACTGACCTTGGGCAGAAGGATATTGATGTTAGATGAGTCAGTCCCTGGTTCTGGAGACATCTAGGAGAGTCAATTTTACTAGGCCGACCCGTTCTAAGGTCAAAATCACCATCATCGTCACCACCCCTGTAGCATCACCACCACTGTTCACCCCCACCATTACCATCTTCACCACCTTCACGACCTCTACCACAAACACCATCACCACTGTCTTCACCACCAGCACCGGTATCAACATCACCACCATTACCTCCACCACAGTTACCACCATCACTACCACTGTCTATGGACAGAGAACGGCATAAATCTACACAGCTGCGTGGTGAAGCCTTCCAGGAAACTTGGTCTAGACCAGTGAGGGCAAACCTTTTAGAGGTTTCAATAACAGCCCACTGTGGTACACATGCCCTAGGTTCACCACCACCAGTCTAGATGAATGGAGGTGGACGTGTCAGGTTATTTCTTCACCCTACAACCTCGGGAACTGACTTACTCTCTCTTGAGTGTCAGTTTCTCCTCTTTTAAAGGGGAATTATAGTCCCCAGTCTTCCTACTTTTCAGTGTTGTTTGAGACTAAAGTAATTTGAAATATTTGAAAGTGTTATGTAAATTTTAAAATACTGAACAAATGCTATGCATTATTATCACTACAGGAAGCCCATTCCCAGCAGTGCTCCCGCATTGGCCCCTCTCAGCAGCTACACATCTGCCAGGCCTTGAGAGGACTGCAGTTCCAGGAACCAACCCCAGAAGCTGGAAGATTGATTTGCCTTTGACTGGAATGCAAACAGTATGTAAATGAACATGCAAATTCCCCATGGTCCTCAGGGAGATTCCAGCATGGTCCTATGCAGTGGGCTGCCTGTCTTTGCCAGAGAAAACTCTAGGTTGCAGAAGCCAGAAGAGGAAGGAAAAGACTTGAAATATTAGCCCTTGATTGAACACTCAACAAGTCAATGCTCCTGCCATGTCTCTGCTTGATAGAGCATCAGCCCAGCCCTGGAGCCCCCGCTCTCTTCTGTATGCTGTCCCAGTAGCTCTTCTTCCTCCTCCCTCTTCTCTCCCTCCCTCATATCTGGTAGCTAGAACTCTGACTTATGGGAAGACAAGGAAAGGTGATGCCTCCCTCCAACCTACTCCGTGGTCTCAACCCATAGTGTGTCACTATGAATAGTTACATGGAGACACTGAGGCAAGAATCGCCATCCCATAGGGAAAGGAAGGCTTTCTCCCAAGAGTAACATGGTCCTAGTTCAAGGATATAAGGGATCATGAAGCAAGACAGCTAGAAAAAAGGCTGCTGGCTTATTGAGCAGACTATCAGTACGATGAGGTGTGGACAAGGACAGGCCTATGGAAAAGGCCTGATACAGGATGTGTAAGGAGGTCTGGAGCTGAAGAGAGGAGGCTGCGCTGCCCTCTAGGAAGGCCTCAGCCAAGGGGTGGAGGCAGAGCTCACCTTCCCACCTCAAGAATCTGACTCATTTGATGGCTACTGGGTAACTGGGAACCTCCATGCTGGTCTGGGTGAGGAGAGAGCAGTCCACAGAGTCACCTGGGATGGGGTGTGCCTCAACTTACACTTCTCTCTCTCTCTCTCTCTCTCTCTCTCTCTCTCTCTCTCTCTCTCTCTCTCTCTCTCTCTAAATGACCTGCATGTGGGGCAGCTGGCTGTCCTGGATCTGGCTGCAGGATCCCTATTCTCCTGTTGCAGCCTGCCATCAGCCCAGACTTTGCTCTGGGCTGAAGGTGTTGATCAGGAACAGAAGGGTTGGGTGCCCTATCTGCAGGCTGCTCTGTGGTCATGTCTGTGCGCACACGCATATTCACACACACACACACACACACATCACAAATGTGTGCTCTCACACTCACATTCCTCTTGCTGCCAGCCTCCCCCAGTGCCCCCAGCCTCCTCCTTCTCCAGCTCCTGCACTCCTTCCAAGGGCTGGTACTGGGACAAATGAGTCACAGAAGGGTAATGGCACATACTCCACACACGACTCCTGCTGCTCTTTGGGGCCTGTGCTCCAGGGTGGCAGAATGATGTCTGTCATGCAGTGACCTGGATGCAAGTTTGTCCACCTCTGGTCTCCAGTCTCTAGACAGCAGGGGAGGCCTAATGGGTCCAGGGCATCAGAATATGGGCATCCATGGCCCATATTCCATCAACTAGCACAGGCATGTAGCCACTTTTAAGTGCAGGGGGTGCTGGGAAATAGAAGAGGCCAGTGTCCAGGACAGAGAGGGTGACAAATGTAATGCCAACTACTCTTTGGCTTCCTCTTGTGCCTTAGTCCTCCTTGATGT
This sequence comes from Ctenomys sociabilis, assembly GCA_004027165.1. NCBI lineage: Eukaryota > Metazoa > Chordata > Mammalia > Rodentia > Ctenomyidae > Ctenomys > Ctenomys sociabilis. The sequence goes on along the minus strand of PVKA01013024.1, from coordinate 25,928 downwards.
CATAACTCATGATAACTTGCCTCTGAGCCTCAGCTTGGAGACAGTGGCTGAGAGATTCCCTGCCCACTTGAGCACTTCTGTCAACTCGCTGGTGAGAGGTCTCAGCAACTGGCCTCTCCATGAGCCCACATCTCCTCCCAACATGGGGAGCCCAGTGCAGTACTTATTCCTTTAATAGAGCAGCTTTTGGCCTATAGAAATATGTGTCAAAAACCAGAGTACAACTTACTCTCATCTCCCCGCACAGTTTTCTCCTTATTCACACTTCAGGTCTGCGCAGCTCATTCATCACCACAGATGAGCCAATAACCCGTAATTACTAACCACAGTCAGAGACTACAGGTGGTATCAGAGTTCATGCTCAGTGCTGTATATTTTAAGAGTTCAAACAAATACATAGCATCCACTTCCCAGTATCATCCAGGGCAGTTTCTCTGGCCTAAGACTCCACCCTGTCCTCACTTTCAGCCACAGTCTCTATATATGGTTTTGCCTTTCCTAGAAAGGCAGAGTTAGGTTCACACAGCTTATAACCTTTTTGGCCTGGCTCTCCTCCCTTAGCAGGATGAATCTAAGGGGCCCTATGTCTTTCCATGATTTGACGGCTCCTTTGTTTTTAGCACTAAATACTACTTCATCAGAAGGACATACCTCAGTATATTTGTCCATTCATCTACTCGGATACATAGTGGTTGCTTCCGAGTTTTGCTAATTATGAATAGAGTTGCTATATGCATCCACATGCAGATTTTTGTTTGGCAATGAGATTTAGACTCCTTTCGGTAAATACTAATGGGCTGGATGCTAAGGGAATGTTCAGTTTGTAAGAAGCAGCCAAACTGTCTTCTGATGTCCCATAGTGGGTTTCTAGCCTTGCTGTGTCTGAGTTCTGGCCACCCAAAGAGGTGTGTGGCTCCATCTCACCCTTTCTTTATTTCACATTTCCCCAGTGGCATCTTGATGGTGACATCTTTTATTGTTCTTGTCTTCTGAGTGTATATCCTCTTTGGCATATTGCCTATTCAGGGCTCTTGTCTGTTTATAAATACAGTGGTTTGTTTTCCTATTGTTGAGTTTGAAGTTGGACATTTCAGCCCCCAGTTCTTTATCAGATATGTCTTTGACAAGGTCTATGAGCTGTCTCTTCATTCTCTGTGGAGCACTTTTTTTTTTTTTTGTCTTTTTGAGACAGGGTCTCACTATGCAGTTCAGGCTGGCCTTAAGCTCACTTTGTAGCTCAGGCTGGTCTCGAACTCACAACAATCCTCCTGCCTCAGCCTCCCGAGTGCTGGGATTACAGGCATGCGCCACCAATGAAATAAAAATTTATCTTAGGTGGTAGTCTAAGGTTTTGATGTGAGTGTTCTAGTTACCAGGTAGGAGCTAGGATAACATAGGTCACCCCCACCCATACTATGGGTCAGCCTGCCCCAAGGCTAACTGTACCATATAGTGCCAGTGCATGGGAGGCAAATTGCAGCATGCCCTATGGGATGGGGCTTCAAGGGCCAGGGTCTCCAGGCATGTGGATGGCCCCTGCACTTGGCTGTCTCGGGGATCAACTGTGGTTCATCAACCAAGAGGACCAGCATGGTCCTCTTTACCATGATTGGTGTCCCCATCTTAGAATTAAGCCTCCAGGCATAGGCAGGGTCTGGGCCCTCTGTGGTTTTGGGGGCTGTCATAAGAGGGCACCACACACTGTGGTCCTTAACTACAGAAGCTGCTTCATAGTTGTAAAAGTGGGAAAGCCAAGGTTGTGGTGCTAGGGGGGGGCTGCTACTTCCGGAGGTTCCAGGAAAGAGTTCATTCAGTGTTTCATTCTTGCTTCTCATGTTGCCACCAGCCTGCTGCATTCCTTGGCTGAGATCCACATTCCAGTCCCTGTTCCATCTCTGAGCGTCCTTCTCCTGTGTCCCCTTCATGTGATGTTCTTTTCACAAAGACACTGGTCATATTATTTTCAGGGCCCACCCTACTCTAGTGTGACTGCATCTCAACTGTACCCTATTTCCTACCAGGCAGGAGCATCAGTAACTCAGGTCATCTGCACCCGTCATCCATGCTCCCACAGGTCTGGGAGCTTAGGACCTCAACACATGACCTTTTGAGGGGCAAGGTTCAGCCCTTCAGCTTCGGCACCTGCCTCCTAGTGGATCCTTCACACTCCTACACTCCCTGCCCCTCCATCCCCAAGGAGCTAGAGACATGCCTCCAGAGGTGGCCGTGGGAGAAGATGACACCACCACCTTGCCACTACCTGGGACAAGACACAGTACCAAGGAAGGGAAGAAAAGGCAGGAGGAGCCAGTGTCCCTGCAGTACGTGGGGGCCAACTCCGCCTGAGGCCTCCTCCCAATGTATGGCCTTTGAGCATAAGTCCCTCGTGCCACACACAAGAAAGGATAGAGGAACACCCATTGGGGGGACATGGGAATCACAGGACTGGGCTCCAACCTGGCTTCTCCACCGAGGGCCACACACCTGCAGGGAGAACTGTGTCCTCCTTGACAGGGTTTCTCTGCCCTGGACTTCCTGGTCCCTACATTCCCTGTGGTGGGAAGGCTGGTTGTGGGGAGTGGCTACCCCAGCACCCATGAGCCATGGTGTGAAAGCTGAATTCAAAATCCAGGTCCAGTACCTGAAGCTGGGCAACCCTGGGTAACCTCTTCCTCATCTGAGCCTGTTCTCTTATCTGTAAGAGTGCAGAAGACAACCCCAGTGAGAACGCTGCATAAGTAGCAGGGCAGGCAGTGGCAGTGAGGGCAGCGTACTGAGGGGCCTGCTGAAGACTGGGGCTGCCTCAGCTGAGGCCTTACTGAGCTAGTGCTGCTGGAAAGAGGTGCTCAACAGTCCAACGAGCAACTGCCTCTGAGGCTCAGGGTAATGGAGTGTCTATTGGCAGACCTGAGCCTGCCTCCACCCTCCACCACATGTCTCTCAGGCTTCAGGGCCTTAAGGCCTTCTGGGCTTCTCCCCCAGAATGGCACCCGGCACCCTGGGATCTGGGGCTCTCGTCTGTGGCACCTGTCTGTGCCCTCTGCCTATCTGTCCACCCAGCACAGAAGATGGACTGTCCTGGGGTGCTGGGACCAGATCCTCCCCACCCACAAATGACAGTTGAAGGTGGCAATGTCTTCTAGGGAGGCTGTGATACTTACATATCAAGTCCAGGGTGTGGGAGGACACGTGGATGCCCAGGTATGCTGAGGGCTTTCTGAGGATGCCCAGGCTTTAAGTGTGGGGCACAGCAGTGTTAGTGGGGTAGAGAGAGAACCCAGTCTGCCTCTGAGAGGAGCTGACTCATGGTCCACAGCCTAGGGCCCACCGAGGGTGAGTGGGTGACACATAGAGCTCGCCAGCCCACTTCCAGAGCCCTGCTGGCTCCCAGATCTTTCTGATTGCCTGTATTGATTTTTCACTGCACTGTTTATTAAATGCTTAATCTCCCTCTACTGAGAGCTGGCTTGGCATTCTGAATTTCTGGGGGCTCACTAGACCCAGATGTGGGGCTTAGAGGGCAGGCTGGGGCAGCTCTTTGCACAGGCCCTGAAGCCCACCCAATTTCTGTTGAGGAAATAGGCCTCTGGAGGATTGGCTGGTATGGAAAGGGTGGTAGGGCCTAAAGAGAGGCTTGCTAGAATCTGGCAAATGAACATCCTCAGGACATAACCAGGATGTGGTGAGAGTCAGGCCCTATTTGTGATTATGGGTCAGCGATCAGTGTGCGCCAGGCTCAGGGCTGGTCACCGATCAGGGATGTGCATGTATGCAGGTCAGGTAGAATCAGGAAGCAGGAGTAAGTGGGAGCAGGGACCACGGTACACCCAGAATCAGAGCATAGTAGCAAGGAGGAGCCAGGACTCAGACCCTGATTTGGACTGGTATGTGTCCAGGCCTGGGCTCTGATGGGATCAAAGCCTCAGAACTCTCCCTGGCACCTCAGGATGCAGCAAGGACTGGAAACAATGTCCCAATGTGTCTCTTGGAGTTTCTGGCCCCAGCATCTCCAGGGAACAGTCTTGTCTCTCTCCTCTTTCTCATCAGCTATTGTGGATGACCTCCTTTAGGAACAATCATAGGGTTCAGACAACAAGCTCTAGTGACAATCCTGGGTGCTGGCTATGTGACCTTAGGCAAATCATGGCACCTTTCTAAGCTGCAGTTCCACCTGTGGAATGGGACCCTCCCTGCCCCCACTGGGAGAGGGCAGAGGAGACAGAAGCAAGGTAAGCTGGGCTGGCAGGAATGCACATGTAGGCCTCATCACTGGCAGAGGCCTCGAAGGCCCCAGCGTCCCCATCGTCAGGAGCCCAGACACCTGCAGCCCAGCTGGTGCCACCTGCCTCTCTCTCTGACCTGCATTTCTTGTGCTGGCCCTGAGGGGTGTCAGGAAAACCCACTGATTGCACCCAGTTCTCACATGGAGAGTTGTGAGAACGAGTGGCTGAAAATAGTCTGAAACACCCTCATCCCCCTGCCTCCCAGGATGGGCAGGGAGAGCAAGGGGGTGCCCGCGGAATGGGCAGGGCCATTCCACTTACATAAGCCTGGTGGCTGGAGCTTCTGGGTAGAAGGCTGTGGGCTGATTTGGCCTTACTGCCAGGATGCCCTAGGCAGAGCCTGCGCCCTGGGGGCCCCTGCCTGGAGTGGAGCTTTTTTGGCTATAGAAGGAAATCAGTCTATGGAATTTCCAATTAGTGCTGAGTCCCTCAGACGCCCGCCAAGAGAATACCCCTCCATCACTCCTCTTCATCCCTGGAAGACCACCCCCAGGTTTTTCTTCAGCCAGGACCTGATGTGTAGCCTAGGCCAGCACCATACCCTCTCTGAACCCTCTTAGATAGTGGAAGAGGGAAGAGAGGGAAGTAACATCCAAGCCAAGAGAAACCTGGTTACCAAACAGATGTGGGCTGGGCAGGATGCTCCCCACAGACCCTAGTAACCCCGCTTACCTCCCTCCTCTCCCTGCCTGGCTCCTGGGTGGGTGCCCATAGCCCTACTGCTCCAAGTGAAGCACGTGTCCTGAGCCATAAAAACCCTAGTCTTCCCAGGTCTGGTGTCCCCCATGTGACCCTCCTCAATCTGCGAAGAGAAGTGCCACTTAGGATTCAGGAGGAAGCAAAGGGTGGGAGGAAAGCTGGGAGGGACTAGAGGTTAGGGGGCTGTAATAACCCCACCCTCTGGAGTTGTCATCGCTCTGTCTTGCCTAGAGTGGAAACAGTTATGACAAAGAGAGCAGTGGGACCTCAGGAAACCATAGTTCCATGGCTCTGAAGTGGGTGGGGATGGAGTCCCAGGGAAGAAGGGGAGGAAATGCTAGTGGCCTGAGGGCCACTGTCTACCTCTGTCATGCCTGCTGACCCAGAGGACTGGGGGAAAGTGACCCATCCTGAGGGCTGGGCTGAGTCCCATCTTGTGGTACAGGAAGGAAAGCAGAAGTGAGGCAGGGACTACCAGCTCAGAGAGCAGCCCAGGCGGAGGAAACCTAGTTGCCTGGTGTTCAGCACCTGATGGGACCATCTGTCTGCTTGCTCGGGCATCAGGAGGTACCACGATTGATTCCACTTGCAGAAGAAGCAGGTAGAGCAGACAGGGGGAACTTGCCTGAGATCACAAAGCTAGAAAACACAAGAACCAGGATACATCCAGCCATCTGGCAGCAAGGACAACTTCATTCCACCTGGAATGTCCTCACTGTCACCCAGTACCCCGAGGGTGCTGGTGCCTCCCTTGCTCACAGTCCAATCTGTAGTTATAAATGTGTACTTGCTAGAGACACGGTAAGCATCAGACACTCTGTGTCCTGGAGGTCTACAAGAAAGAAGCCATGGGAGGCTCCTCTAGGGCCAGTTGCCACTCCAGAGCGGCACCCTCTAATATAGCAGGCAGTAGCCACACGTAGATTTAAATTAAGAAAATAAAAAATTAGTAAAATTAAAAATCCAGGGCCTTGAGCTGTGAGCCACATTTCAAACACAAAGCCACCACGGCTAATGGTGGATGTGTTAGGTGACACAGAATATCACCACCACAGCTGGCAGGGCCACAGCTGGTGCCATCTAGAGGTTGATACTAGACTTGGATGCTGGGCCCGAAGCCAGGCCTTCTCTGTGCCACCTCAAGGGCCAGGATGGGCAGGCAGCCAGGAAGAAAGGCAAAGTTGTACTGGAAAGAAGGAGAAAGGAAAGTGGGGTTCCTGGTCCTCTCGGCCCTCCTGGGGAGCCCTGGCTGGGTGTGACGCACCCCATCTCCTAGGAGCTGCCCTTTCCAAAGATCATAAAATCTGAGACCCCCACATATCCACACCTCACCTAGGCAGGTACAGATGAGGGTCAGGAAAGGAGCCTGTGGTACTCCACAGGAACAGGACTGGCCGCAACTTCCCAGGAGCTGCCTAGAGCATGTCTTGGCTCCTCTAACCATGGCTGATAGCGACCACAGATAGTAGTTAGGAGGCACCAAAGGTTTCATACCCTCCACGGTCCCTGAGGATCAGTGTCCTGCTGTCTGTAGACCATCAATTCTCAGCACCCAGGTTTCTCCAGGCCCCTGGAAGGAAGCTCATTTGGGAGTGGGATGTTGTTGTGGTAGGGCCAGCGTGGCCCTGCTGCAGGGCATACTTCTTGTCCCCAGTCCTTAGGATCCACTCTGACTCCTTCCTTGCCGAGGGCCATCAGGGGCGGCTAGGCTCTGCTCTGCTCTGTCTCTGGGAGGAGGACCCATCTGAGCTCTGGGTGAGGAACTGAGAAGAGCACCGATTTCCTGAAAAGAGCAAGTCAGCAGTGGTGATGGAGGGAAAAGCTGGAGAATCCCGTGCTGGAGAGGAAGGGCATTCCTTCCTCACCAGAAGCCCTGGACTGGAAAGGGAGACCATTTTGCCCTGCATAAATGCAATCTGAGGAGGCCTTAGAACCACCGGCTGGATCCCAAAAGGGAATCCAAGAACGACGGCTACCCTCTTCCACGGCTGCCTAAAGGGGAAGGGGTAAAAGGCTGAAATCTTGACTCAGCCTAGCGCCTCAGCTGCCTCTTCGCCTGATACCAGAGGCCCCCTGGTGGCTACCGGCTGCTATTGCAACAAGGAGACCAAAGCAAAGGGGGGGGGGGGAGGTGTACAGCAGTACAAGGTTCTCAGAAACATCCCAGGACAAACCTCCTTTGTGCTAGTGTTCGATATGTGTGTGTGGAGGAAGGCTCTTTTCTGGAAGTGGAAGGAGTTATGGTACTGTCCAAAGAGTTGGCTTGGGAAGGGGACCTTCTTGCTCTTCCCTGGCTACCTGTGGCCTCTTACTAGTCCTTCAGGATACCCTTGGATTCCAGCCACAGACTGGCCTTGCTGGGGAAATGGTGTGGACAGAGCTCTTCCAGGAAAGATGGTTCATGGGCTTGGGCCCGGATGATGAGGGCAGCCCTCCTCCCTGAGTGAGATGAGGCTGGTGTGTGCTGTGCTGGCTGGAGGTTATGGTAGGGGGTGGAAGAACAGCGTGGGATGGGTGCTGACTCTCAGGTTGTGTAGTGACAGGGCTGTGAATCACATTGGTGCTGCTGGCAGCGGTGGTACCCTGAGGCAAGCAGAGGGGAGAAAACAGCCAGGCCAGATGTTGGGTTTGGGCTGCAGTGGCACTGGGGCTTGCCTAGATGTTTCGTGTGCAAAGTACTGGACTCCCATGTAATGAGTCTCGCTTTCAGAGTGAACCACAAACCATGAAGCAGGAATGCAGGGCTGAGGCGGAAGCATCCTGCCCGAGGTTATTTCTGCAGGACTTAGTTACCCTTCTGGAGAGGCATTCCTCTTATCTTTCCAAGGTCTCCCCCAAACAGCAGAGGGAAAGGGAGGCCTTGTGATGGGACACAGAGAAGCTGAAGGGGCCTATCTCCATCATCCATGGAAACAAAATCTGAATGCGGGACTGGAATGTCCGCAGCCATCAGCCAAACAGAACCAAATGGGGACAGATGCAAAGGGCCAACCTCAGGGAGACCTTGCTGTCAAATCCACCTCCTTTCAGCTCTGTCCCCAGCCCCCTTCCCTCAATATCTCAGGTCAGGAGACCCCCTTTCACGAAAGACTGGACCAGTCCAACCTGAGCAGTTCAGTGTCGCCCTTGGCTGGGTCCTCCCCCCAGTTCTGCCTCTGTCTCCTTCCCCACCACTCATCCACCCATCCCACTCACCCACCTACTCGTACACCCAGGCATGCACCACGCTTCCATTAGCACGGCCAAACCATCCCTGCACCCTGTGCAGCACACCCATTTATCCCGAATTCTGCCCATCCTCACCCACCTCCTCCCCCTGCTCCCATCACGTGCCCCCTTCCACTCCCATTACATCCCACCGAATTTCCAGCGACCCGTCCACTATCCAGCTATCCAGCCATCCTACTGCTCGCCATCTCCGTCTACACCCACTGCCTTCCAGTGCCCATACAGCCACGCACCTATGTGTGTAGCCCCTAACTTCCTCCTTCCATCCTTCTTTCCTGGGTCGCTCATCCATCCTTGTCACCCATCCGCCCAGACGGCAGCCACTCCCCTGCTGCCTGCCAGGCCAAAAGCAAGCGACCCAACTCTGGGTTTTCCTCCTGCACGGGGCAGGCGCCGGCTCTCCTAGGTGTGCGCGCCAGGATTTCGCCCGCCCGCCCCCCCCCCGTTATCCTGCTCCCCTCCCCCACACCCCGCCCCCCGC
>PVKA01013024.1:0-17137 GCA_004027165.1 Ctenomys sociabilis | reverse complement strand
CTCCTTCCCCTAGTCCTCGGCCTCCTCCTCCTCCCCGCGCCGCCCCGCCCCCGGCTTGGCTTGGCTCGGCCCCCCCCCCCCTTAGGAAGGGGAAAAAAGGCGAGAAGAGCGGGGCCGGCGCGGGGAGCCGAGCGGCGGCGCGGCCGGAGAGGGAGCGAGCGGCGGGCGCAGGCGGCGGCGGGCGCGGCGTTGGCGGCCCGAAGAGCGAGCGGAGCCGAGCGGGTGGCACTGGCGACCGCACCGAGTCCTGGCGGGGCTCGGACCGTGCTCCCCGCATCTCCCGCAACGCGGGCATCCGGACCCTCCCGGTGCCCGGGGGCTCCAGCTGGCGGGGGTGGGGAGGGGCCTGCGCGCGCTTGCCGGTATCTCCAGGGGGCGTCGCGACGAGGCCCGGAGTGGGCCGGGGGCGGCAGCGGAGCGAGGAGCCCCCCTGCTGGCCGGGCGCCTGGGTCAGCCGCTGGCGATGCAAGTCTCTCCGGAGGATTTGCAACTCGCCTGATCAAGTCCTCGCCTGCGGGGCCGCAGCTGCCGGGGAAGGTAAGGACGGCACCCGCGGGGGCTGGGGGCGCGGCGGTGGGGACGCCGCGCGATCAGTAGGGGGGAGGGGCGCGCGCCCGGACTTCCCAACTTCGCCGTTTGGGGCTTCGCAGCTTCAAGCTCGGATCTCGGGAGTTCGGACCCCCCACCTCAGGCCCCCTGCTTCCTCGGGTGGCGGCGACGAAATCTGGCAGGTCCCAGAGCGCCTGCATTAGGCTGGCTGAGGAGGGGGCGACCCCGGCCGTGGGAGAGGCTCTTCCGCTCTGCACACCTTCCCCCATCTACACGCGCGCACACACAGCCCGGCACGGCTGGCAGCCTGGGGACGGCGCCCCCTCCTCAGCTCAGGCTCTGACCCGGGGTGGGCTGGAGAAGGCGTTTCCGCGGTGCCCCAGCACACGCAGACGCCGGCCCGGGTCTGAGGAGCCCACACTGACGAGAGGGGTCTCGGAAGCGACAACCCGAGTTGGCCCCCCGTCCTAATCCTGCTGAGCTCCTCCATACATCTTAGGGGCCCGAGACGTCCTCTCCCACGCAGAGCCCAAGGGAGGGAGAGAAGCCCCTAGGCACCCCTTCGCGGCCCCCTCTGCAGACTCGGGGTTGGCGCGGAGACCCCCGCGGCACCCCGCCTCCGCATTCGGGCGGAGGACCGTCCTGGTGCCACACACCGTCAGGAGCACGAAAAAGCCCCGGTTCATTCCCTCCTCTTTCGTTTCGCTGGGTCAGGCGGCAGCGCGAATAAGCCTCTCCGAACTTTGGGGTCGGCCCTGCGTCCTCTGCGTGAGGCAAAGGTGTGGGGCGTCCATCTCTCGCGGATCCGCGTCCCCCCAGGGCAGAGGCCGCCGGCCCTCCTCTGCCGCTGCGCTAGCCAGGAGCGGCGCGTCGCTGCCTGGAGGAGCGAGCACGGCTGCCGCCCCCTCTCGCGATGCGGCCAGGACCCCTCGCCCCTGATACCGCGGCCCTCCGGACAGGGCTGTGGAAGACTGGCCTCGGGAGGTCTAGTGGGAGGCCGCAGTGCTAAGCCGGGTCCCTCCGCCTGGCCGCGCGGCTCCTGCTTGGTCACTCCCACGTAACCCGGCGGAGCGTCCAGCCTGGCGCCGTAGGTTTGGCCTGCTGGACACCTTACCCTTTCCACTTTTATTTTGGGCCTCCAAGTTGTTTGGAGCTCCTGGACCCGGGCTAGCACCAGAGCAGCCCCAACCCGCTCCTTCTTAAGCACCCTTTCTTTCCGAGAACCATCCCGGTCACGTCCCATTCTCCCAGGGTCTGGGACACAGATGCCTTAGCGGCAACTCCCAAGGAGTTGAAAGGCAGGAAGGCGTGTGGGTGGTCAGGGGGCGCGCACTCCCTCCCAGAGGAGATGCTTGGCAGGTGTTTGGTTAGGGGACTGGGAGGTCTGCACTTCGGTCGCACCCTGAGGACTCAAGGAGACCCTCAATGTCCTCGGCCATGGACCCAAATGCACGCCCCCTCCGAACGAGCATCGCCGCAGAGGGGAAGCCGCGACCGCGCAGCGGAGGCGGTTGGAGAAGGGGAAGCAGGGGTCCGCTCTGTCTCTGGGAGGCGGTAGTTGGTATTTGGGGTCTAAGAAAGCCTCTCCCAGAACCCTCAAGCCTTCCATTCTTTTGCGACCCCCGCAGCTGGGAAGGCAGCGACGGAGGTCAAGGGGGAGGCGCTCCCTCCCAGATCGCGGGCGTCTGCGAAACTCTGCGCCCGGACGTCGGGGTGCTGCCAGGTCCGGCTTTGAGTACCCTAGCAAGGTCAAGCAGGCGAAGGAGGAGGCGGGGGCTCCCGGGCGCGCCCCCGCCCTCGCGGAGTCGGGGCCTGGAAAGGGGGTGTGGGCCGTCCGCAATCAGTCCCGCGCGCCCGCAGCCTGTGCCGGGTCCCCGGAGGCGGATGTAGCGCGCGTTCGGGGATCCCAGAGCTCCGGGCGCCCTGTGCCGGGCCCTGCGCCCTCTCTGCCGGCGTGCTCGCTGCTGCTCCGTGCTGCTTTCCGACTTGTTGCGCCTGAATCTAGCGTAGGGAGACCAGCCGGGGAGCCTCGGAGCCTGGGCGGCGGACTGAGCCCCAAGGCCAGCGGCTGCGCCAGGGAGGCGCGCGGTGGCGCGAGCTGGCGCTACTCTGGGGGCGAGAGCCCGGAGTTGGCTGCCTCGGATCAGGGAGAAGGGCGCTTGTTCCCGCAGCAGTTCTGAGCGGGGGCGGAGAGGAGGCGATTCGTCGCCTTCTGCACCACGCCATTCCCCGGATCCTGCTTGGGCCGGGGAAAGGCGGCCAAGTTGCGGAGTCCTCCAAGTCCCTTACTAACCCTCAGGCTCCGGCCCCTCTGGGGCCTCGGTGGCCGCGCCTGTGGGGACACAGACTGTGCTCTCGGAACCCTTCTGACCCTGATCTCCCTCGCTCATCCCGAGATCCAGCGTTCTAGGTCCTCAGCATGCTGGGTCTGCGGCGTCTGGGCCAGCCGGGTTCCGAGGAGGCTCAGCGGCTGCGGACACAGACGCGGGGTCGGGCTGGAGCGGGCCCCAGCAGGGCCGGGAGAGCGGCAGGGCCTAGGCGGCTTTCCGCGGTGACCCGGTCTCCTGGTCGGCCAGTCGGCTCCGGCCTCTTGGAGAGGGTCGGAGATCTTGAGTCCATCCCCAGGGGACTACGTAGGACTCCAGGCCCAAGCGTCCGACGCCGTGCTGCGGAGGCTGAGGGCGGAGGGCCGGACGCGCTGCCTCTGATAGCCAGGAGAGGGCGCCCGCGCCGCGTCCGCACCAGCCTTCCCGCCCCTTCCGTCTCCTCCGCGGCCCGCCGCGTTCTGGCCCCATCTTGGGCAGACCCCGACCGGCCGCTCTCTCTAGTCGCTTGCTTGCGGCGCCAGCGCCTGTGACGCACCTCACCTCCCACTTGCTTCTCCCCAAACTCTCCTGCCCTCCGTCCGCTGTGCACAGGCATGAGCGCGCGTGTTCGTGCACGTGTACATGTGTGCACGCGTGCACGTGCTTGTCTGTCTATCCGCGGCCTCCAGCTGCCTGGAAATGCACCTGAGGCCAGTGAGAAGGGGAGAAGGGGATAGGAGAAAAGACAGAAGACACTTTCAGGGAGAAAGCAACAGCTAAATTAGAGCCCACCGCAGATTTGCTCTGGGGAGGGGTATAAGCAGTCAGAAGGTTCTAGGCAGACGGCCGAAGCTTGCAAAGGTCCTGGGGCCTCAGTTCTCCTGGGACCCTTCTCTATGTGAAAAGTACCCATGTGAGAAAGGTGTTGGAAGGCGGGGTAAGGGTTTCTGAGGTGGGTGGTGCTCTGCCCAGGAACTCTGAAAGCCTTGACCTGTGCTCTGGGAGTAATGGGGAGGCATCTGGGTCTCAGTGTAGTCAACCTGACCGCGCAGGATGTGAAGTCCGCATGCCTGCACACAGCCATGCCAGAGAGACATCAGTGTGCCTTTGGAAAGCCGAGTCACTTGGAAGAAGAAAAATGCATCCCCAGTCGTGGGAGCAGCCCATACTCACAGCTGCATCAAAGTAGAGACTTGTGCACAGCCACCACAGCTGGATGGACTGCACCTAGCATGATGTGGCCTGAACGCGCACACAGTGCAAGTTCGAGTGTAGGGAAAGACAAGGGAGAAAGCCAGTGTGCCACTCCCCTAACTGCCCCTGTGGGCTTCCTGGGACGTGGGCAGAGCATACGGAGGTGCACAGGGGCGCACAAGCCCTCCGCTCACCTGCCTGTCTGCACACACTACACCTGTGAGCCCCAACTGCATGTTCCAGGGGACACACTTGTGGATGGTACAAGTCTCTAGGCAGAGCGGGGGAAGGGTGCAAGGGGGTGGATGTGGAGCTCTGCCCAGCAAGGAACCCCTAGGGTGCATGCATGTGCTGCACTCAGTTCTCCTGGGACCCTTCTCCATCTTCTACCTCAAGAGCGAAGTGAGGAGCTACCCAAGGGAAGCTGACTAGGTGCCTAGGAGGGCGGGCATGCCACCCACCCAGCCCTCTTCTCCTTTCCTCCTTTCCTTGTTTTTATTATCAGGTAGAGGGGTGTGTGCCGAAGGACTGGCCTGTGAAGGGAGCTTCATCCACTGGGGCCCCTCTTCTGCCTGTGTCAGCCATGCTGTGGCTTCCTCTTGTCCTTCCAGAAAATTGGGAGTCTCCAGGAGCAGGGCCACCGTGGGTGCCTGACACGCAAAGGGCTTGGACGAGTGCAGCGTCCTATGTGTGCTCCCCCTGCAGACACCTGGCCTGGCCCACCCTCAGTGAGCTGGGCACTCCCTCTCCTCTACTCCCTTCTTCCTTTTCTGTGCTGTTCTCCAGCCAGCACGGAGGTACACATGTCTCACACCCCCTCACAACTGCCCTCTCTCCCCATCCTTGGGTCAACAGCAGCCTCCATCAGGCTCACCTTGAACTCCCACTGGATGGTCCCCTTGTCCCCTCTACACCCTCCACCACAGGAATCTCACCATCCCCACCACCTGATCCACCCTTTCAGCCCCCTCATTGCCACTTCCCTCGGGGCATCTCCTCTGCCCACCCCACTGCCCATCTTCCTGCTCCTGGATGTCTGGCCCTCTATGGGGTGCTATGTGGCCCTCACAGCTCCTGGCACCTTCTTGGAGAGGTGTATGTAGCTGGCAGAGCCCAGGAAGCTGGGAGGTGGGGTTGATCCCTGACATGAGACCAGGCTGAGACCAGGGGGTAGGGGGTTGTACACACCCGGAAGCCTGGCCCTGGCTTCTGCTTAGCTCTGGGCTGCTTCTACTGGTGCTGACTTGACTGGAATGGAGGTTGAGGATTTGTTGGAATGACAGGCAGAAGGGCTGGGAGGCAGGACCCTAGAGGGCTGGGTAGAGCTGTACAGAAGTGGACAAATTCTGCACAATAGTGGTGCAAGGGTCTAGAGGGGGCCCTGCCCCTAATGTCCTTGCCACCACCCTGTGTCATGTCCAGCCCTTCCCAGGGCCTGCACAGACACATCCCAGTGGTTACATGATAAGTATTGACCCTTATTTTTGATGGGTGACTTTGGACCAGCAGCTCCCTCACTTACTGCAAGTGACCTGTGAGGGCGCTGTGGAGGATGGAGCCTGGTGATATTTGACCCCTGGCAGTGATACAAACACACTTTTAAATTTGAATGGAGAAGCTGGCATTCAGAGGCCTCTGTACCAGCATCCCTTTCTGTCCTGTTGATAATTGGGCCCCCAACCCCAGAGATGCTCCTTTCAGTGGCCCAGAGCCCCTGCTTCATGCACAGCACCACCCTTGCTCTTGCACGCTGCAGACCTGTAATACTTGCATCACGTACACACACTGACCACTAGTTCATGTGCTACACTGCACATTGAGTGTACATGCCTTCAACACAATCTGTAGAACACCACATGCACATCATGGCCAAAGATTGGACACACCAGCACACTGCCACATGGACACCATGTGCACACTTGCATATGTGCACACTCAATGCTCATATGCACAGCACATGTCCACATATTTGCCCACTGTCTTATATGCTTACAACTTGTGTCAGATAACACACACATCGCTTGCACTCTCACGCATCACCTGAGTACATACACATGCATGCATGCGCATGCGTGTGTGCATGCGCACACACACACACACACACACACACACACATCTGGTCTCCTTGGCACTTGGCTGCCCGCCTATAGGACATGCACACCTCCCCACCGGTGTTCCTATGCAGCAGCTAAGCCTGAAGCTGCCCCCTAGTGCCTACTTTATTGCTGTGGGAGACTCAGGGTGACCCCACCCAAGGCATTTTCAGTCTTCTTGGAGGAGACAGTTAGTCTTACAGAGCCTCCCATGCTGGCAGGGCAGGTGCTAGGAAGAGTTGCAGGTCCAGAGACCTGAAGGCCCAGGCTCAGCCTCTACTCTTCCCTCCCTATGCCAAAAACAGCTGTCCCTTCCAGCGATAGCTCTTATGTGGTATGTCCATCTTCTCTTTGGCTTCAGACCTGTCCTTAACATCCTGGGACCTGGGACCTAAGAACAGCAGGGGAGGAGACCCCAGGACAGAGCATCTTTAGGGGCTGTGGTAGTCTGGGTGACAGGTCCTAGGACAGGAGGTACAGTGGGGAACAGACCTCTCAGTCTCTTAGAAACCTAGCCCTGACCTTGGCTACATGGATGGTATTGAGACACCTGAAGAATGGTAGCTCCCTCCTCCCCTGGGGGCACCTGGAAGCTCTTCAGTCTCTCTTGCCTCTCAGACTCCGTACTTGTATCAGAAGTGATCATGGCAGTGCCCTGTGGGCAGGAATGGCTGGGGCCCATGGCCAGGGCAGGGTGTAGGGCAGCCTGGAGCAGAGCCTGGCCAGCATGGCTCCTCTCCTGTACCTCAGAGTGCCCCGTGTTCTGTCTATGACTCCTCTGGCAGCTCAGCCTGGCCCCCAGCCACATTCCTTGGGCGGCCCTGTGCCCAGACAGGCTGTGGGCAGAGGAGGTGGCTAGTCACAGGGCCAGGCCTGCAGATACGGTGACGGGGGGAGGCTCCTACACCTGCCTGGGGGCCCTCTGGAACCCTAACCCATGGGGATGGCTGCCTGGGAGAGCTGCCTCTGCTGCGGATGGAGTGGACTGGGCTGCTTGCAGCAGGCCTGGCCACTCTGTGGCCTCGTTGGCTTAGGCTGGAGTGGAGTGGATGAGTCGGGAGGCTGTGAGCGTTGCAGCAGCTCTCTGAGTGCCCTCTGAGCTTGGTGTGTTGAGGGAGACCTGTCCCGGACTCTTAGCACCTCTTGTGGCTCTGAGCCCCCCACACACACACACAGGTTGTCCTGGACCCTATGGAGACCCCACCAGAGCCCCATTGGAAGCTGGCGGGGACTTTGAGCAGGGAGGTCCCACTCACCCGGACAGTCCTCAGTGCTAAGGGCATTCAACCCTCCCCCAGCACAGCCTCTTCTCAGGAGACAGGCAGGCACTGTTTAGAGGCTGGGGACTACAGAGTGCCTTTTGTGGCTGGTGTCTGGGGACGCCATTGGCAGCCGAGGGGGTGGGGAAGGGATGTAGCGGCCTGGACCTGGGGTCGGGGCTGTTGGTGTGAACTAGCCCAGGATGGGGAGGTTGCCAGGCTTGGGGAAGCAAATAGGACACACTGAGGTGGGCAGAGCCTCAGGGAGAAGGGCCACTGAGAGTATCCCATCACCCACTGTAGTACGAAGGGGAAACTGAGGCATGGGCTTGGCTGAAACCCAGTTCTGATTGGTAAGCAGGTACGTGTTGGTTTGCATGAATGGGCAAGCCCCTGGGACAAGGGTGCAGCTGGGTGTGGCATCCTTCATTTGAGGGAATGTCAGGTGAGGGTTGTACCCTCCAACCAGAGAGGGACACTGAGACTGAGCCAGGGCTTCGTGTGAGAGCTCAGACCAGGCCTGGCCTGCAGGTGGCACTCTAGGAGCCCTGATCGCCCGTGCCCCTTTCTCCTCCCAGGACTCAGCTCTGCCTACCTGTCATATGTGGCCTCCCTGGTCTTCCACCTCTATTCCTGGGCCCTCCACCCTGTTGGCTATACTCAGAGGCCTGCCACAACCCAAGGCCACCTTGTGGGCTTAGGTAGAATTCTCTCTCCCTGGGAAGCTGGCCTATACCCTCTGTCCAGAAGGAATGGGAGACTGGATTCCAGAAGGGGCTTCCTGGCAGCAAGGGCAGCCTGACCTTGGAGAAGGTTCCAGAGAGCCAGAGGCCTGTGGAGGCTCTGATGCTATAGGCCACTGTCCTGGGGAACTAGAGGAGGCCAGGCCTGGATATGAGGACCCAACTGCTAGAGAGACAGCCTGCGGTTGAGGGGCTGAGGTCCCTTTCACTGCCAGGAGGGCCCATGATGACCTTGTACCATTGTTAGATGCAAATGCTCAGCCAGAGAAGCCTCCAGGGCCCCACTGGAACCTCCATGTGGCCTGTGACCTCCTTCAGATTGTCACTGTGACCCCAAAGCTCTGAGAGCTCTGTGCTGCAGTGGAGGCCTCAGAAGGGGAGGTTCAGGTGTCCGCAGGCTGGGCTAGCTAAGGACAAGCCAAGCTGCATCTCCATTTTCAGGGCCCCCAGCTGATCCACAGAGCATCTCCCGGCGCTGGTGCTGATGTGTGCTGCTAGCGAGACCAGGTGCTCCTGAAGGACAGGACCTGGACGGAGGGTGCAGCAGGCTCAGTCTGCCTCATCCAACCTTCCCAACCAAGGATCTTATGTGCTGCTGTGGCAGAGGGGAGGGAGTACTGGCAGGGGAGCAGGACAGAGAGGCTGCTGTATGCATGTGACAGTAGCCGCAGCTGGGGTCTCACCAAACTCCCTGACCAGGACAAATCCTGCTTTCCGTGTCCAGTGAGGGTGAGACTGCACCTGGATTCTTCTGCTCCTTGACCTTGTGTACACCCACACAGGTGCTTCTGCACACTCACACACAGACAGGTGCAACCATTCAGGCCCAGGTGCACACTCCCATGCACAGGTGCACACAGGCACACATGTCTGATCCTCCCCCCCATCTCTCCACATGCCCGCCAGACATACCCTGTGACCCTCTGCTCCACCGATGGGCAACTCCTGCTGCTCTCTTGCTGTCCCTGTCCCCTGAAGTTATAGGGACCCCTAGTGAAGCTTAGACAGGTCTTGACCACCTCTCTCCCTCAGGATCCTGCTCAACAGCCATCCTTCTAAGACACTGACCCTTAGTGCCTTCGCTCCCTCTGCCTCAACTATGGGCAGGTTCTATAACCACATGACCTGGACTACAGAGCCCAGCTTAGGCCTGGCATGGAGATAAGGGTGTCCAATGAAAGCCAGGTGCTTGTGTGCCCCCTACTCTCTGCCTGCTTTGGGGTGAGGAGGCTATGTAAAGTCTCAGGAGAGGGGCCAGAAGGTAGAGGTCCTTACTGCTAGGTGGGCAGGTGGAGACAAGTGCCAGCTACACCCATGCCTGGGACCATCTGCTCAGCCCTGCACTGTGATCTAGCCAGAAAGGACAGACCCAGGCCATTCTGTTTCCTCAACTCATGGTAGCTGGGCTAGCCTCTGGGCTGTCCTTGCCCGGGCCAGGTTGGGACTGTTCAAATCTCCAGTGTCCTAGATGCTGCCAGGGCACTGGAAAGTGGCCAAGCCCTACTGTGTGCCCTCCCCGCCCTGACTCCCTGGGGCAGTGCAAGATACCCCCCACAAAATACCTAGGAACTCAAGGGCTCTGGAAACTTGGGTTTGAGAATACTGTGGATGAGGTGGTGGGTCTGGACCTCCGGGTGCACCTGCCTGAATCTAATCTGCCTCTAACTCTGCCCCCCTCACTGCGACCTCCACCATCCTTAGCGTCCTGTCCTGAACTGTCCCCTCCACATCTCCTAGCAGGCTGGCTCTGGGGCCTGTCCCTCTGTCTCCTTCCACAGGACACTCCTGGCCCTTGCCCCATCCCATGGGGAGCCCCAGCCCTACTCGGCAGTCATACTGTGGAGCTCGCCTTGCTGCTGGCCTTGCGTTTTGCTCCTGCCTCCTTACATATCAGGGGCCTCTCACTCCTGATGTGTCCAGGGAGAGGGTGGCCTGCGCCAGGAACACTGGCTGGCTCCTGCGGGCTGGGATGGTGGCATAAAGTCGCTATGGCTCTGGCTCGGTGTAGCTGCTGCCTGGGGACGTACCTGGCACAGGCAGTACTCTGCATCATGAGGTGGGGTTCCCTGTCCCTCCTACAGCTAGGACAGCTCTTTGTGCTCATTCTTCCAGCTGGCTTCTGAGGCCTGCACAGTCCCCCTAGTGCACTGGGTACCAGGTCCCTGGCACCTAGCCCCACAAGTGCCATTTTATGGCAGGTGACAGAGGCCTTGAGGGGCTCTGCACCTGCTTCAGCCCAGGCTCCCAGAACCAGAGTGCTCTGTGGTAGGCTGAGGGGCAGCACTCAGTGTGCTCACCTTGGCCTGGGGAGATGATGGATTTCACGGTCACATTGCTTGAGAGTCAGGGCCAACAGGAATGCATGGGTCTCCTTGGCACAACAAGTGGGTGGCATAGGGCAGAATGAAGCTCGCTGGCCTGTGGAGGTCTCTGTGGTATGTGGGGCAGTGACAGACCAGGCTGCGCTTTGCCCATATTCCCTGGGGGCAAACCAGAGCTGACCCCAGGAGTTAGCCCTGTTGGTGCTGCAGTGTGGGGCTGCTTGTGGGGCCAGCTTGGGAGTGGGGTGAAGCTCATCAGTCCTCACTAGGACAAAGTAATGCACTGCCACCAGGGCTGTTCCCAAGAGGACACTGCTCTTGGGTCCTGGCTGCCACTGCTCAGCTCTGTGAATAGGAAGGTCAGCCAGAGCAGGCGAGCTGTACGGTGCCGTGTTCAAGGCCACCCGTGAGGCTGTCTGGGCTTGGGACTGGCTGAGGAGCTCAGGAGGTGGGGAACATCCCAGTGCTGTCCTGGTATGCTGGGAGGGGTCAGAATGAGACCCTGGAGATACAGGTGTGGTTTTCTAAAGGACCATGAGCCAGAGGCTGCACGTGGCCGGCTGTATCTGCCACAGCCGCTTCCTTCCCCTGCTGGTGTCGCAAATGGCTCTGCTTTCCCTGCACTGCTCTTCTGTGAGAGCAGGGATGGTCATACCCATTCTGTAGACAAACAACCTGAGGCTCTGTGGAAGGGCTCGCCCACAGACTGTCCAGGCATCAAGGTTTTGGGCTGTGCCTAGGAGGCCTACATAGGAAGGATACTAGAAAGGGATGCAGAGCCATGACCAGCCTTGCGTCATGGGCCAGCTGGGCCCAGGCAGTTGGGCTGCTCTATCCCCTGCAAACAGGTGGCTGGTGAGGGCTGGGTCTGGTGGGGAGGAAGACTGGCAATAACTTCCCTCCCACTGCTCAGCTGCTGGCGGAGCATATGGTTTGGCCTGGGACTTAGGGATGATGGAGAAACTGAGGCCTGAGGCAGAAACTGGCCAAGGGCCAAAGAAAAATGGGTCCAAGGTGGGTGGTATCCAGCTCTATGAACTCTGAGAAGCTCTGTGTGTCCTGCTCAGATGACTGAGAGCAGCCAAGACCCTCCCTTGGGACTGAAGCGTCCCCCCACTGGCTGCAGTTTAGGATCAGTCCAGGGCTCAGGCCTGGGCCCTGTTCACTGCTATCCTGGGGAAGCCATGGACTCACTGCCCCTCAGTTTCTTCATCACGGAATGGGTTCACTGTGTGTTCCTCAGAGAGGTAGGGCTGGAGCAAGGTGGCGCCATTGCCCCTCTGTCCCTCCCCAGGCCCTGTGCCAGGATCCGAGGGACATGAGGAGCAGGTGGAAGGGTGAGAAGAGGGCAGGAGCCATAGGATCCAGCTTCAGAGCCAGGCAAGGCATAGTCACAACTGGGTGCCTCACCTGAGCCCTTCGCCCCCAGAGCAATCCGTCTTGCCCTAAGGAGGGAGCAACTCCCACTGCCTCTATTCCCGCTGTAGGCCTATGGATAGGGCTGGGTATCTGTTGGCATGTAGGGGTGGCCCAAATGGCCTTTGTCCTCTATTCTGCCATCTGCTTCCCTGACTATGGCTTTGCAGATTTTTCCAAGGATAGAGGAGTAATTGAAGGAGGGCAGAGGACAGAGGAGAGATCAGCGAGGGCCTAGGAGAGGTGGCCTCTCCCTTCTGGGGACCCAGAAGACATTGAGCAGGCCCAGGGCATGGGAACCACGTTAGGATGCTGGCCAGGGGACATGACAGAGTCCCAGGTGGAATAGTCCCTCCTCCCTGCTCAGGAGGGTGTGGCGAGGGGACAGGCATTCTCCTGGCTGGACATCTGTCTTTGGCAGGTGACCAAATGGGTGGAGGGTGACAAACAGGTGAACAGAGCAGTGGCCTTGAGGGTACCAGGGCCACTTCTGCTGCTCAAACCGCCATGCCCCTGCCATCATCCTCCTCCAGCACCCAGCAGCAAGGGGCTGGTAACACCAGGGCCTCATGCCATGCCCTTTGCCTTTTCTTTTTTCCAGCTGCCACTGGTGGCCAGAGGCAGGCTCCAGGGCCCTGGACGTTAGGAGTCACCGCTGTCCGCTCTGTTGCCTGAAGTCCTACCCCGCCCCTTAACCCTCCTCTGCCCCCTGCCCCTGCCCCTGCCCCTGCCCGTGGCTCAACCCGCCTGCCGCCGGAACCTGGCATGTCAAGGCCTGGCCCGCTCCTGCCTGCCCAGCCCGCGGAACCCCAGCGGCCCCGCGAGCTAGGATGAGGGGCCAGGCCCCCGCCCCGGGCCCCTTCTGGATCCTCACCCCACTCTTGCTCCTGCTGCTGCTCCTGGGGCACTGGGCACGTGCTGCTGTCGGGGCAGACACAGGGCCTGGGGCCGAGACGTGTGCCACGCTGGTGCAGGGCAAGTTCTTTGGCTACTTCTCGGCAGCCGCGGTGTTCCCAGCCAACGCCTCGCGCTGCTCCTGGACTCTGCGCAACCCAGACCCGCGGCGCTACACGCTCTATATGAAGGTGGTGAAGGCACCCACACCCTGCAGCCGCCCTGGTCGCATCCGTACCTACCAGTTCGACTCCTTCCTTGAGTCTACGCGCACCTACCTGGGCGTGGAGAGCTTCGACGAGGTGCTGCGGCTGTGTGACCCCTCTGCGCCCCTCGCCTTCCTGCAGGCCAGCAAACAGTTCCTGCAGATGCAGCGACAGCAGCCACCCCAGGATGAAGACCTGGGTCTCCCAGGGGAGGCCCCAGGCCCCAGCGATGACTTCTCTGTGGAGTACCTGGTCGTGGGCAACCGGAATCCCAGCCGGGCTGCCTGCCAGATGCTGTGCCGCTGGCTGGATGCCTGTCTGGCGGGCAGCCGCAGCTCACATCCCTGTGGCATCATGCAGACCCCCTGTGCCTGCCTGGGTGGTGAGGCCGGAGACCCTGCCTCCAAACCTTTAGTCCCCCGTGGTGACGTCTGCTTAAGGGACGGTGTGGCTGGCAGCCCAGAGAACTGCCTCACCAGCCTGACCCAGGACCGGGGTGAGCACGGCTCACCAGGTAAGTGATGCCCAAGAGCAAGTCCAGAGGTGGCCTCCAGGCAGCTGTGGAAGGCCCAGAAGGGTCCCCAGAGCTGGGTGTGGCCAGGAGCCTATCCCTCCAGGAGGTTCTTATACACTGCCAGAAGTCACTACTGACGCAGTGAGGGCTGGCCCACACAGGCCCCAGTGCAGAAGGCACTTGCTCTGAGAGAATGAAAATGTGAGGGTTTAAATCCCCAGCTGAGAAAGGGCAGAGAAGACAATTCTGTGAGCCCAAGGTGGCTGTGGCTGGTGGCTGCAGTCTATGGGAATATCTTAGGGTGGGTGCATGGGCCTTTGGGGCTACATGACAGTGTGGACAGGTGGGCATTTTGTGATCCTCAAGGATGGAGTTGTGTGGGGAGAGTAGCTCATCCCATAGCTAGTTCCTGTGTATGTAGAGGATGCCCTGGAGAGTACTGGAGAGACCTCTTTCCCCAGCAGGGAAGAAAGCAGTGACAAGGGTATTAGAGGGCTCACTTCAGGCTGGGCCCTTGGAGGGACCACTGTTTCATTCAAGGTCAGGGAGGGCATGTGGATTGCAGCCTTTTCTGGCATTCTGGGTGGTGTAAGGGACATAGGTTCACGGGGGCCAGGCCTGAGGTAGCCAGGCACTTGGTGCACTGTAGAGTGGAGGGCGCACATGCCAGTGAAGGACAGGGATCTCCTCAGTGACACAGGGCTGTACAGGTGGTGCTGAGTGGCCCAGAGCTGCAGGTAGCTGCAGTGACAGAAACTTGCCAGTCAGGCCTCTATATAGGTCAGGAAAGAGACAGGGAATCCCAGGTGTGGTGAGAGCCCTGACGTGGCTGAGGTGGGGTGTGCCTCTAATCTGAGAGACAAGCAAAGGTGACTGCACATCCTTGCAGCTGAGCATGATGCTGCTGAAAAGGCTAAGGCAGGTGGGGGCAGCCCTTCCCTGCCTCAAGACCATAAGGACCCCTCTCAGAACATGGTTTCATGGGCCTCAGAAAGGCTACATGGTCACAAAGGAAGCCAGAGTCCTGGGACCCAGTTCTGTTCACAGCCCCAGTTGATGGATCCATGAGTTTCACCAGGTGGGAGGCAGGGATGGTTGGGGATGGGGGAGTGAAGCTGAGCCAACAACTCCCCAGGGAGGATAGAGGTGATGCCCCAGGGCTGGCAGGAAACCAAGTGGGAATCCTGGCCAGGATGGATGGGGTCAGATGCCACCAGGGGCAAGGAAGGAGCTAAGGCCTGGCCAGACAGTCTGGAGGTCATTATGACTTTGTCAAGGGCATCTTCTGTGGTGTGGCAAGGAGAACAGTGGTCCCCGGGGCCCTCGGAGGATGGAGCAGTGCATGGCACTCCCTTTGGGGAGTAGTGACATGAGGCAGTGACTGGTTTGGGCATGGAAGAGCACAGGAGGACAGGGCCTTTAGTCACAGGGGCTGTAGCTCTGCGTCCTCTCTGACACCCTGACCATTTAGCTGCTCTGACACCTGGCTTCTTTGTCTGCCAACCTCAGACTTCTCTACAGGCAGCCCCTGATCTGGTGTGTGGATCTCACTGGCCCAAGGCCATGCCCATGGGCATGCATCTCAGGCAGTGGCCACACCCAGGAATTGCCAGGCTCTGTGAGAGCACATGGAGGCCTCATGCTTTCCTGAGCAGCTCCTCTGTGTGGACCCCACAGCAAGCGCTCTGGGTGTAATGGCCTGACCTCCATGTGGAGTTTGCACCTGCTTTTGAGAACAAGAGGATCTTGGAAAGGATTAGAGCAGAAGAGTGGTATGCCTGGGTTACTCCAGCATGGGCATGGGGGACGCTGATGATGGCCTGGAGGACAGAAACAGAAAGGCCTTGGGTAGAGCTGATGGCCTTCGGGACACAGGGGTGCCAGCCTGGGGGCAGAAGGAGGCGAGATTGCTCCTGGAACGCTGGTCCACGTGCAGTAACCTGAAGTAGGCAAGAGGGCACAGTGCAGAATGTCCTCAGGGCAGCATGGGTCTTGTCAGGGGGTACCTTGGGGACTGAGCTGTGGCTCTTGGAGCACTAGAAAAGGCCAGGCTGAGGCAATGGTATTTGAACCTTGTGTCTGGAGACCTAGGGCCAGAATTCAAGTCTCACCAGACCTGGACCCCGATGTATTCCTGGGCTAATCCCCTCAGCTTTCCTGTCTGCTTGGGCTCATCTTTTAAACCAGGAAGTGTAAAAATATCTTCCTTCCTAGATTGCTGTAAGGAATAGGAGAGAGGTGGAGTGTTTTAGGGCAAAAGTAGTGTTGCCGAGGGAGTAGCAGTGTCCCTCCTGGAGATCAGGTATGAGACAGGTGGGCCTGGGGGCGCGACTGCCGGCAGCAGGGATGCTGGGAAATCAGCTCGGGCTGTGCATGCTGATTTGGAGAAAGAGTGCTGAGAGGTAATGCTCAGAGGCAGGCGGGACAGTGTTCGTATGTACACATACACCCATGGGACATGCGGCGCCTCATATGTGTAGTGCATTGTGTTTATATGCATGTGTACACTACACAGTATGTATGTGTGCTCATGCATGTCCTTGCGGTGTGTGTGTCTGTATGTGTGCTGTGTGTACCATGCACATGTGCTGTGCCGGACATATGTGTGTGTGGTGTTTTGTGCATATGTGTGAATTGTGTGAGCCTATGCATGTGTGTGTGCATTTGGGTGCATGTGCTTATAGAGTAGATTGTGTTGGTGTGTGTGCACACACAAATTGTGCACACACATGCTCTATATGTGAGTATGTGTGTGTGTGTGTGTGTGTGCGTGCTTGCATGTGTGCCTCCTGCTTCCAGACCTTGCTCAGAGGTAGCTTTCCCAGTCCACCCCTACTCTCTCTCCTGTCTCTTTCTTTCTCTTTCTGTGCCACATGTCCCTGTGTCCACACTGAGAGTTCCTGCCCGTGTTGTACCTGCACCCTTATTTGTACCTACAAATCAGTGTGTGTGGTGCACAGTTCATGTGCTTGTGCACTAGTGGTTGTGTGAGAGTGAGCGCATGTCTGAGTGCATGTGGCAAAGGTGAGTTCTGTGCAACTGTTGGCCAAAGCACGAGGCAGAGCTGTCATGCAGTGGCAGGTGGTCTTGTGGAAGCGAGTCCAGGTATACATGGACCACGGCAGCTGGCTACATGAAGCATGAGCACATCTTCATAGATGTAGGACCCAACTTGGGTGCTGGTGCCCAGGCCCTGCACCCAGAAGGTCCCAGTTCTTTGAGAGAAATGAGCTTAGCAGTGGCATGGCAGCCACTTAGTGGACCCTTACTTTGTTCTGGAAGCATCCACAGATAACTAGCTTACTCTTCACAGGAGCCCAGGAATAGGCTCCTCGGCAAGGGTTCTGCCTCAGGTTCCTTGCACAGACTGTCCTCAGATACTTACAGGGCACCTCCTTCTTCCAGGCCTTGTTCAGAGGTGGCCTTCCCAGCCCACCCTACCCTCTGGCCTGTCTCTCTTTCTGCACCACATGTCCCTGTGACCACACCGAGAGTTCCTGCCCATGTTGCACCTGCTACTAGTTGGCTATAGCTGGTGTGCTCCAGGGAAGGCCTGTGCCTGTTCACTGGCTCTGCCCAGGGAGGCAGCAGCTGCTGTGCAGCGGACACTTAGTTGGTGCTGCTGGAGTGGCCTCGCTGGCT
>PVKA01013023.1:0-56156 GCA_004027165.1 Ctenomys sociabilis | reverse complement strand
TATTTTCTCCTGGTATTAGAAACTTTAAAAAGTATATTTCCATTTCCATTGACTTTATATTACTTCTTCCTTGTCTTTTACACACACACACACAAGCACACATGCACACATGCACATATAATGAAAAAAATTGCATATAACCTGACATAAAGTTGATAGTGGTTTGTAGAAATCTTCAATGACCTTTTTAATGGGGTCATCTAATGTAATTGTATTTTACATAGTCCTGCGTGACTATCATTTTGAGAGGTCTTTATTCTTTATCCAGGACCATACTACAACTTCTCTTGCCTTCTGGATTATGGTCTTTGTTATTTTCTGTATGCTACATCTGAACGTATTAGAACATCTGAAGTTTGTATAATTGAAAAATATTTTGCTTTTGCTTTTCAAAGGTATATTTGTTAAGTATAAAATTAAGGGGGGCAAGATTTTTTTTTCATTCCTAAGCTTAGTTTCTTATCAACTTGCTCTTTATTTTTTGAATGTAGAATAAAGTGCTATTTAATTTTATTCTTCCATAGCTAACACTTTTTTCTATGTATATGCTTTAATGATTTTTTATTTACAATTAGTTTTGGACAATTTCACTTTGTGTATGTTGTTATGATTTTATTTTTCTTGGGCACAGGTTCATTTTTATTAGAAATGTGTCATTATAATTTAAAGTATATTCAGAAATTTAAAATATTTAAATATTTATTGCAAACCCCCTTCTACTTTGAAAATTCTAATTATATGAATATAAGTTTCTTTATTTTGGCACAGAGTGAACTATTATATGACTGTTCTGTAAACTTGCTTCTTCATGCTTATTTTAGACAATTTTTATTGTTATATTCATTTGTTTGCAAGTAATTTTTACAATGTGCAATATATTATTAATCTCATATTGTGCATTCATTTCAGAAATATTTTTCTAAAATTCTACATTGTATATCTTTCACATTTCAATATTTGTCTACAATTTGCTATATAATTATTATTGATTTTCAATGAAGTTAATAATGAGAAAAAAAAAAGAAAGAATCACTCTGCAATTTCAACTACCCAAAGTCTCCAAGCAAGAAGGCTTGTTTGGCAATTTTAGTGCCCAGCAGCTCCTCCAGGAATGTGAGCAATGGAAATGACATGAAGACCACACTTGACTAAATTATAAGAGGAGATGTCCTAAGTGTAACAACAAGGAGAGTGAAAGAGAAATATCAAACTGACTGGCATAACAGACATGTGAGGAAGCTGTCTGGCAAGAGATGGCCCAAGCAATAGAGGAATCAGGAATCTTTAAAAGTAGATGACCATATGGAAAACTGGCAGTTGTTACATTGGTTGAAAGAAGCACCGAGGTCCCCAGATCCTCACTCCAGGTCTTTCTGGCAGACACTGGCCTCTCATGCTCCAGCAGAGGACAGGAAGATTACTCTGGAGACAAGAAGAGACACCATCTGCATTAGGGAACCATTGTACTTGAAAAACATCTAGAGAGAGAACCGCAAGCTGCCAAGTCCTGCTCCCACCCTGCTCCAAAGCACGCACCTGACTGTGTACGACCTCCCAAGAGAAACACTTACACATCATAAAAGATGGTGTTCCTAAAATGCAGGTCTGCCAGGTGTTTTAACAACTGTAATTATCTTTTTTGCATCGAACTTTAACAAAACAATTGCAATATTTAAACAATAACTCTAGCATAAAATGGAGGCTGAAAATACACTAAATAGAGAATGGAAAAAAATTAGATTGTTGTAAAAAAAAGGATAAGGAATGCTCCTCCCTCTCTTCACCTCTATCTCCCCTTTCCACTTATCTACAACATAGAAAAAGGAAGCTATAAAATATTCAGGAAACAAGTGCTCATGCTGCTGTGATATCCGCACTAAAATGAATTCCTAAAAATAAAAATGAGAGCATAAGTGAAATAATTATTTAAAGGGCTGGAAGATGAAGTTTAGGAAATGTGAAACATAGATCAGAAAGTTGGACTATAAGAGAAAAAATATAATAAAATTAGTAAATCAATCCAGCACGTCCTAATTCAACACAACAGTTGCTCTAGGAAGAAAAAGTACTGAGAGGAAATTATCAAAGAAAAATATTTTCTTTTAATGCTACATCAATTTTTGCATCTTAGATGAATTTCCAAAATGAAAAATCTCACTGAATAGTCAATTTAAAAGATGAAAAAATTACCCAACCCAGGACATACCTACATACCTTCACAGAACTATGAACACTGGGAGCTACACTTTCTCAAGTAAGAAAATACAGGATAGATCCTCACACTGGACCAGAAATACAAATGACCTCAGTTATCTCCTCAAAGACACTGGAAACTAGAAACAATGGGAAAGAGTGGAAGAAAATTCTACTTCCCATGAACCTTTCTGTGGAGGATTCTATAGAATGTGCTCCTCCAAAACAAGAAAGTAAATCAAGAGGATAAAACACATTAAAGAGTGGATTCAAGATCAGAGATATGTCATAGGAATTTCTGGGATAACAGAAAACAGAAAGTAAAATACAAACTACAACCCCTTTAACACAAACACTGATCAACTATTTGGTGTTCTTGAATGTCAATTAAACAATTATTAATTTCTAAAAGAATGAAAGCTTATGTAATCATAATATATTTCTCAGCTCAAGAATTTTTGTAGCATGTCAGCCTCCAGAAATGATTTAATAAAATTCTACCACCATAATAATTTCAGATGTTGAGACACATAAATTCGAGTGAGGGATATGAAGATATAAGAAAGCAAACATCTTTTTTATAGCAGTACATTAGTTTTCTAGGACTGCTATGTTACTTCAATGATAGAAATTATTTCCTCTTCCAGCATTCAGGTAACCAAAGCACAAAGAACACCAAATAACTTCAACCCAACTAAAAGCACACTGAGACATATAATAGTGAAGATCCCAGAAATCCAACACAAAAATAATATACTGAAAGCTGCTAGAGAAAAGAAGCAGATCACATACAAAGGAAAACCCATCAGAATTATAGCCGACTTCTCTACACAAACCATGAAGGCAAGGGGAGCATGGAGCAAAGTTCCTCAAGTCCTGTATGAAAACAAATTTCAGCCCAGACTAATATACCCTGCAAAACTCTCTTTCAAGTTTGAGGAAGAAGTGAAATATTTCCATGACAAACAACTACTAAAGAATTTCATAATGACAAAACCATCCCTACACAGGCTACTGAAAGAGAGAGACCACAGTCCTAGAGACAGACCACAAAGACCAGAACTCCATGAATGAGAACAGAAGGAACCCACTAAATAGAGCAAACAATTAAACACAGGATAAAGAGGAGTGAACAACAGCAGGTAAATGTCATGACAATCATAAGTCAATACATATCAATTATAACTATCAATGTAAATGGATTCAGTTCAACAATTAAGAGGAATAGACTGGCACAGTGGATTAGGAAACAAAATCCAACAATATGCTGTAAACACACTTAACTCAAAAAGAATTCATAGACTCAAAGTCAAAGGATAGAAAATAATACTACATGTCCCAGCACCTAAGAAAAAAGAAGGAGTAGCAATTCTGTTCTCAGACAGTCTCAACTTCAAACCAAGAATGATCAAACAACACAAAGAAGGCTACTATATATTGGTTAGGAGAAAAACTCAAGAGGAAGAGATAACACTCTCTATACATCAAACATAGGAGCACCCAACTAGGTTAGACAAATCATAGTAGACATGAAAAACCTAATATCCAAGACCACAATCTGAATAGGAGACCTTAATACCCCCTTATCTCAAAAAGATAGGGTCAACTGTTGACAAAAAATTAGCAAGGAAGTAGCAAAACTGAACCAGAGATTAGAACAAATGGACCTGGAGGACATATACAGAGTGTTCCACCCAAGCACAGATGAATACACATTTTTTTCAACTGCACACAGTCATTTTCTAAAACAGACCACATACTAGTCCATAGGTCATGCATAAATGTATGCAAGAAAACAGAAATTATCCCATGCATATTATCTGACCACAGTGCAATGAAACTGGAACTAAATGACAAAAGAAATCAGAAAACCCACTAAATTCATGGAAATTACACAACACCGTACTCAGCAATCAATGGGTCACAGACGAAATTAAACAATAAATTCAAGAATATCTTCAATTTAATGAAAATTCAACCAAAACTTATCGAAATTTATGGGATGCGATGAAAGCAGTTCTTAGAGGGAAAATCATAGTTATGAACTCACACATTAGGAAAACAGAATAGGAACAAATTAGCACCCTAGTGTTGCACCTCGGACAACTAGAAAAAGAAGAGCACACCAAACCCAGAGCCCAAAGTCGGGAAGAAATCAAAGATTAGAGCAGAAATTAATTCAACTGAGATGAAGAAAATAGTGCAAAGAATCCACAAATCATAAAGTTAGTTCTTTGAAAGACTAAATAAAGTTGATAAGCCTCTAGCCATCCTCATCAAAAAGAGACACATCACCACAGACCCAGTGGATATTTAGAAGATTATCAATAGCTACTTCAAGAATCTTTACACTCACAGAGTAGAAAACACAGAAGAAATGGACAGATTCCTAGAAAGGTACAAATTACCAAAACTGAACCAAGAAGATAGAACAACTCTCAATAAACCAATAACAGCCAACAAAATACAAAACGTAATAAAAAGCCTACCAACAAAGAAAAGTTCAGGTCCTGATGGACTCACAGCTGAATTCTACAAGAAATTTATAGAAGATGCAATCCCTACACTCCTCAAATTCTTTAATGAAATTGAAAAGGAAGCAGCCTCCCAAAATCATTTCTGGAGGCAAGTATTATACTAATTCCAAAACCAGGGAAAGACACAACCAATAAAGAGAACTACAGGCCAATCTCCCTCAAGAACATAGATGCAAAAATCCTCAATAAAATCCTAGCAAACAGAATACAGCAAATCATAAAGAAGATCATACACCATGACCAGACAGGATTCATCCCAAGGATGCAAGGATGGTTCAATATTTGAACATCTATAAATGTAATATACTGTATAAATAAGGTGAAATCTAAAATCCACATGATCATCTCAGTTGATACAGAAAATCTTTTGACAAAGTCTAACACTCATTCATGTTCAAAACCCTACAGAAAATTGGAATAGATGGACTCTACCTCAATTTTATAAAAGCCACCTATGACAACCCAATGGCTAATATAATCCTAAATGGAGAAAAACTGAAATCTTTTACTCTTAGATCTGGAACAAGATAAGGATGTCCTCTATCACCCTTCCTACTCAATATAGTTTGGAATCATTAGCAACATCCACCAGAAAAGGAGAAATAAAAGGAATAAGAAAAGGTAAAGAAGAAGTTAAATTATCACTATTTGCAGAAGACATGATACTTTACTTGGAAGACCCAAAAAATTCCAAGAAGCTACTAGAATTGATAAAGAGGACATAGCAGGTTAGCAAGCATGGGCTGTGCGGCCCGGCACTGTGGACCCAGACCCTTGCGTGCGCGGCCCGCTGGAGAGCGCCTGGCGGGCGGCGGGGTGCTGAGAAGGAAGAAGGA
Source organism: Ctenomys sociabilis (assembly GCA_004027165.1). Classification (NCBI taxonomy): domain Eukaryota; kingdom Metazoa; phylum Chordata; class Mammalia; order Rodentia; family Ctenomyidae; genus Ctenomys; species Ctenomys sociabilis. Next base: position 50,590 of record PVKA01013023.1, on the reverse strand, counting down.
TATAAAGATCACCAAGCTTCAGTGTGTGCTACAAATGTGGCAAGAAGAGAATAAGGGCTGTTGATCATGACTGCTTCTGAGATTTCATGCTGGAAGGAACGTCATTTTAAACCCTATTATCTCATTTCTAATAAGTATCTCTCCTTGGGAAATTTTCAAAAAGGAATTTGTGGAAGAATTTGCTTCTTCAGTGAACCACAGTCTCTCTTCTACACAAAGAACTATTAAGGCTACTAGAAGGATAGAAGTAAGTTAAACTGAAATCTGCATCTCACAGAAAGATATGGAATTTTGAGGTGTGAAAGTAACATGGTGTCGGCCATGGGTGATCAGGACACAGCCAGACAATGTGGACCAGTTTCTTCAAACTACAGCTTTTCTGCTGTCTGCTCAGTGTTGATGGTGGTGGTGCCTGTCGTCAATGTGACCCAGGTAGAGTACTTGGACCGTGAGACTGTGTCAGCCACTGTCATTGATAACAGTGAACAGTTTGTTTCCTCCCAAGCTTCAGGCATTAGCCGGAATCCTTACTGCAGCTATGAGCACCAGAGCCTGTCCAGTCGGGAGCGCATGGAAAAGGACTCCTTGTTGGCTGCCTTGCAGTGGCAGTTGCCTGATGTGGACCTAGTCCCCTTTGTAAAGAGCACCAGTCCTTCTTCGAGCTACTTTGTCATCTTGAACTCTACAGACTTCTTCAAGGTGGGAAGTCAGCTGGAAGTGCTGGTTCATGTGCAAGATTTTCAAAGAAAGTCCAAGAAGTATGGTGCACACTACCTGCACACCAGAATCCACTCCTCAAAGCTGCAGGCAGGCACTGTGGGCAAAGCGGTAGACTACCAGAACAGGTTTTACAAAATAGTTTTTACTTTGCTCTGGCCAGGCAAAGTTAAAGTGTCCATATCTCTGGTACACCCAAGTGAAGAGATTAGGGTTCTTCAACACCTACAGGAAGAGAAACCAGATAGGGTCTATTTCAAGAGTCTGTTCTGTTCAGGAAGAATTTCTGAAACAACTGAGTGCAGTGTATGTCTTCCTAGGAGTCTGCTTCTCTGTAACTTCACAGATCTGTGTACTGGAGAGCCCTGGTTCTGTTTCAAGCCCAAGAAGCTCCTATGTATCAGCAGAATTAACCATTTCAAAGGTGAATACCTAAAGGGCCTCCTAACTGTGTCAGAGAATGCTTTCTTCCAGAGTGGTGTCAATATTAAAATACCCATCAGCTCCAGTGGACCTTATTGGGTGACTGTGATTCCCAGCAGAATAAAAGAAACTTACAACTTAGGAGTATCTCAAGGCTCAGGAAGTTTTCCTTCTGGGTATTTTTACAAAGACCAGTGGAGACCCAGAAAATTTAAGATGTGCCAGTTTAATGACCCTGACATTACAGAATGCTTGCAGAGAAAGATAGTATATTTATTCGGTGACTCCACAATCAGGCAGTGGTTTGAATACCTCATAACATTTGTTCCAAATTTAGTGGAATTTAACTTGGGTAGCCCTAAGAATGTGGGTCGCTTCCTTGCAGTGGACCAGAAGCATAACACCTTGCTCAAATACCGCTGTCATGGTCCACCTATCCGCTTCACAACTGTCTTTAGCAATGAACTCCATTATGCAGCAAATGAACTGAATGGGATCGTGGGAGGAAAGAACACAGTAGTTGCCATAGCCATATGGTCTCACTTAAACACCTTCCCTTGGGAATTATACATGTGGTGGCTCAGGAACATCTGTAGAGCAATGGTCCAGCTCTTGGATCGAAGCCCTAAGACTAGAGTGGTCATTCGGATAGCCAATGCCCAAGAGCTAGGGCCTGAGGTGAGCCTCTTCAACAGCGACTGATACAACTTTCAACTGCACAGTCCTTCAGAGGATGTTTTTAGGTGTTGGTGTATACCTTGTTGATGCCTGGGAGATGATGCTGGCCCATTACCTACTGCACAAGCTGCACCCAGATGAAGTTATTGTGAAGAACCAGTTGGACATGTTCTTGTCTTTTGTGTGCCCTTTGGAGACCTAGCCAGCCCTGGCAAAGACTAAAGGAATCACATTCAGTGACCTTTCCAACTGAGCTGCAGTACAGAAAGGTTGTGGATAGTAGCCTATTGATAGTAGCCTTATTTTGAAGTGGCTACTATCATTACATACAGAATTTTAAAAAAAATCTGTACCTTATATATTGAACTATAAGGAGCTTAGTCAATACAGGTTATATTTACATCTACCTATAGGATTTTTTCCCAATCTTAGCCATGGTAGAACCATATTAACAGCACACACACTGTATTGCCCTTGTAACCAAAGACACCAATGGGTGTATTTCAGTTAGCTTCTCTTGGGAGTGGAGATTACTGAGCTAAAACACAAAAGAAATGTTCTGATGTAAATGGAAGGGACAGATTTTGTTGACATTAGAGTGTAGCTTATCTGTAAAGGAAATGGAGCAGACCTTTGTGAATAGCACAAGTCATCCATCTTTGGGGAGTGAATTAGGGCTTATGGTCAGAGGCTCCTGTAACGCAGTGAAGACTGCCATGTCTCAGGGGTTTCTCTTGAGCTACCTTTTCTGAATTACTTGAAAAGACCAATGGTTTGGTCAGAGTTTTATAGTGAGGCTATTAACAATTTTCCACTTTTACCTAGGAAAGAAACAAAAGGAAAATATGGAGGCAGTATGTATATTATCTGTGTTTTGGATTGATACTGGTATTGAATAATTATTTCTTACTTGATTCAGCTAAATTTTATGTGATGAATACATATTCAAGAATAATCACTTTTGGAACTGAAAGGAGAAATCTATAAATAAAAGTTTATTTTTATACTCTAAAGTTTGAGGGTTTTAAAAATTGATTTTTTATGTAAAGAATATTGCAAATTTCTAGACTTATTGGTTTTTGGTTATTTTGACCTATATATCAAAATTAGAATCTAATTAGAAATTAGTACAATTAGATATAAAAACCTATGGCATACATTTCTTGATTTGCATATAAGATACATACATTCTCTCATGCTTCCAAGTCAAAAGAGCTTTTCCTACTAAGACTAATTGATTTTATTTGATTTTATCTTGTCAATTGTAAATGAGTTTAGTTAATCTGAGATCATTTAAGTATTTTTCCTTTTGAATTATGGTAGAGACTGGTATTAGTTGTCCTTAACTGGACATGTGAAGGAACTGAGGAGCTTTTAGAGATGAAGATGGATGTTTAAAGTACAAAGTTTGTATCCTGAAAAGACTGGATGAATTTTTTTCTTTTTAACTTAAAACACAGTACCTGAGTACTTCCTTTCCTATCCTCAAGGATCATCTAAAATATTATGGAGAAAGGTTTTTAACATTGTTTCATGAATCTGAAAAGGACAAAATAGTAAATACATGAATATTTAAGCTGGTAATATTTGATAGAATGCAGAATTAAGGTCTGTGCCTCCAGGGGTTATGGAGTGATTTTGATAGTGACAGTGATTTTGACATAGTAGTGGCATTCTATACTTTGAGAAACACTGACAAAAAAGGAAGATAGAAACAGGAGAATAACATTGTCTTCTGTTTCAAGAGCTTTACCAGGATCTTCCTTAATTCTGATTATGATCTATTAATGTAAGTGATTCTAGCTCCATTTAATAGTTGAATAACTTGAGTTTGGATTTGAACCTAAGATATGAGTGAGTCCATACTCCTTTTCAGCTACAATGTGTTAGGCTTTTGTAAAAAGGTTATATATTTTGGGAACTTCGGGTATTTTTCCAGAAATAGTTCTGGATGAGGCTGAGGAATCATTTTCCTTGGGGAATTTCAAGAAGAAAGGTAACACTGCCTTCTGGAGAGGTGCTGCTTGTTTGTGTAAACTATTTTCTTGTGACCTTATGCAGTTTCTGATCAGAAAGATTTGGTTACATATATTTCTAAAAATTTGATGACATATTTACTTGAAATATTCTCCATCACTTTCTTCTCTCTTTTATCTTTCTACACTCTGGTGTGGAAATTTTAATAGAGATTGGAATGATTAGGCATATGGTGAGGAGCCTTCATCTGAAAACCCCTAATCTGAAATGCTTCAAAATCCAAAACTTGTAGAGACTGGGGGTGGTGACACATGCCTGTAATCCCAGTGCTTGGGAGGCTGAAATAGGAAGTTCACTATGAGTCTGATCTGTATAGTGAGACCCTGCAGAACCTGTACGAAATACATTTAAAAAAATATCCAAAACTTGTTTCCATAACCCTTCCCCATGAGAAGGGTGTTTTTTTCTTTTAAATTAAATTTTTATTGGTACATGTTTGCACTACATAATGACTGTATTTCTCCTGGGGAGTTGGTACATGTATATAACACATATGAAATTTTTTTTTTTTCTGTGCAGGAACTCACTGCACATCTCCTGTTTTCAGCCTCCCTAGTGCTGGGCTTATGGGTGTGCACCACCATGCCTGGACTCCACGGTGGCTCAGTGAGGCTGGGGGTGGGGCTGGCACACCATGAGGTGCCAGGGATCAAACTCTGGCCCCTGTGTTTACCTAAGCAAGTGCTTAGTTCATTGAGCCATCTTGCCGGCTCTCTGAATTCATTTCTCATCTCCTCCTCTCTCTCCCTATCTTATAGTCTCTTCCTTCTTTTCTTAAGTTTTAATTTTTTTAGAGCAGAATATTTTTATTGAGGGAAGAAAGTTCCTGTTCAAGAGAGGGGGGGGGGGGGCACAAGAGGATTGCCCTGAGGTCCTCTTCCCTTTTGCAAAAGATCAGTCTATTTCCTATTTATCTTTTGTTCTTTATATTTTGAGTTTCTCATAAGAAACCAAGCTTATACGTCTAAAACGTGTTTCTGTACCTGACATGATACCTAACCAGCAGAAAATTCTACCCTTACGTGACAAGTCACAGTCAAAACACAGACACACTAAACATTTTGTATTCAGTCACCTCCACCCCATGTGTGTAAGGCTTATATGAAACATTTTGTGTGTAGGCATGGGTTGATCACTGAGAATATATACCTGGATAGTCTAATACTTTTAAAAAATTCCAAATCAAACATAATTTCTTCTTAAAAGTTACTGTACAATAGCACCATGCAGTTGTGAACATTCGCATACCAGCCAAAAAATAGTTTGCTTTAAATCTATTTTTCCCCTTATAAAGGTTTTTTTCTTTTGTATTGGGAATCAAACTCAGGTCCCTGTGCTTGCCAGGCAGGCACTGTGCTGCTGAATTACATACCCAGTCCTCTTTTCATAAATTTTAAAGACTATAAAACTGGAGGAGCTGGTTGTAGTGGTATATACCTGTAGTTGCAACACTTGGGAGGCTGAGGCAGGAGGGTAGATCACTGTGATAGGCCAGCCTGGGTTATATAAGCAAATTTAGGGGCAGCCTGAACTGCAGAGTGAGACCCTGTCTCAAAACAAAACAACCCCCCCAAAAAAAATGTGGAAGAAAAAAATCTGCATAAAATCTATAATCTGTCATGGATGCAATGAACTTCAGCATTTTTGATTTTTTTTTTTTTTTTTGTATTTTTTTTAAGACCACAAACTGTTAGGTCCTCTATTTCTGGGATCTGTATCTGTGGATTTAACTGCTATAAATTCATATAAAAATATTAGGTAAAAATCAAATCTATACTAAGCTTGTACAGAATTTTTTGTCATTATGCACTACACAGTATACTAAACACCTATTTAGATAGAAGTTACATTTTATTAGGCATAAGCAGTGTAGAGATGAATTAAAGTACACAGAGGATGTGCATAAAGTATATAGAAGATGTTCAAATACTGCACCCTTTTTATATGAGAGACTGGGAGCTCCTGCTGTTTTTGTTATCTGAAGGGAGTCCTAAAATTTAAGTGCTGAGGAAAAATTGTAGTTACTACAGAGAGTGATATAAATTGGTTCTGCTTTTTATTTAATATACAGTATAAATATTTTTCTATGTTAAATAGTCTTAATACTATAATTATAAAAGTCTACCTCACAGTTCTCGAATGATGTTATCATTAGTACATAAGTTGACTATTACATAGTTGAATGTTAATGAAAGTATGAAAACTGCTTTATATATAAAAAAAAGAATTGATACAGAAATTCAGTAGCATAGCAGGATACAAAGTCAATACTCAAAGGTCAATAGCATTCCCATACATAGATAACAAACACCTTAAGAGACAAACTATAGAAACAATACCCTTTACCATAGCACTGTGGAAAATGAAATACCTTGGAATTCACTTAACCAAGGAAGTCCAAGATCTTTTCACAGAAAATTAGAACACCCTAAGAAAAGAGATTACAGATGATTCCAGAAAATAGAAAGATATTCCATGCTCCTGGATAGGAAGAAGCAACATTGTGAAGATGGCCATACCCCCAAAATGGTTGTACACATTTAATGCAATTCCTATCAAAATGCCAACAGCATACCTCAAAGACCTACAGAAATCATTCCTAAAATTTATTTGGAACCAGAATAGACCTACAATATCAAAGGCAATCCTGGTCAACAAAGACAAGGTCGGAGGCATGAGAATTCCTAACATGGAATTATACTATGAAGCCACTGTGATAAAATCAACATGGTATTGGCAACAAAATAGACCTGAGGATCAATGGAATAGACTGAAAGACACAGAGTCCTCTGCGAACACACTTAGCCACCTAACCTCTGACAAAGGGGCCCAACATGCTTACTGGAAGAAAGACAACCTCTTTAACAAATGGTGCTGGAAAAACTGGCTTTTTACATGCTGAAAACTAAAAATTTAACCCAGCTCTATCACCATGCAAAGTCAGATATAGAGAATGATAAACTTGAAGAATTTATATTGAAGTGGATGCCACTTGAACATATACTCATGAGTGAAATAAACCAGACACACATGTGCAAATATCATATAGTCTCCCTAGTAGCAGAAGTCAAAACAAGAAATACAAATAGAAATGTACAACAACAACTGAAAAGAATTGAGTCAGATAGTTAGGGCAAACTGAATGGCATATGCTGCAGGGTATATAATCAGGTTTTCTTCTGGCTGGTTAGCAACCTAAATTCACAGATCAAAAATTGGAGAAATAGAAAGGCCACAAGGCAAGCGAACATTTTGGCCCTAGCCTTTCAAGGTCAGTGAAGACTTAGGACATAGGAGAACCTGTACTGTAACATCATGAAACTCAGTTGTGCCCCAAATTTTCTAATCAAGGAGATTCTGGAGCCACAGAGGAATGTGACTGATGATCCATAGTGTACATGTGGAGAGTCACATGGAGAAAAATCTTTCTCTCAGGCTCTCACAGACAGCAAGCTGGTCAAGCAATGGCTGTGACTCATCCACATGAATGACAAAGGATCTACACTCTATAGTGAGGTACAGAATTACAAGATAAACCCTGGAGACTTGACTGACCTCATCAGATACAAAAATTACATTTTTGTCATATAGGTCTTGCTTTTTGTCGGTCTTAACCATCCAGCAGAAATGTATAAAAATGAGGTATATAAAATAAGGTCATAATAATAAGTTGAGCTGTAAATGGCCATAGTGAAAAACTTCTTCAGATAACTCACTATTATTGTGGACTGCTGGACTGTGTTGGATTGTGTTGCCGAGTTCAGGCACCTTAATTGGTTTAATGACAATGGAGTGCCCATCCTTGACAGGTATAAACAAAAAAAGAGATACAAAGGAAGAAACATGCTGTATTTGTATAAACAGTACAGTTAGGATAAATATGCAATACTTCTGCATAATTCTATGACATGCAAGATTTGCACTAATAGTGGTTGGACAGGATATTATGCCAGTTGTAGTACTATGTACAACCACTAGGAAAATAAGGTAGAAAATATTAATTATTGAAACTGTACTATAATTCAGCTTTAAGAAAATAAGATAAGCATACAGCTATATTCTCTTAATTCATTAATTAGAGACATCTTCTCTAATAGTGTTTGTAAATAGAATATCATGTATGCACCTTGTACAACAAACCACTACGAAAACAATATGCAATCTATTAATTATTGAATCTGTCCTGTTAATTTGATTTGAAACTGCCTCATTCCTATTTGTTCTTCAATAAAAAAAGTAATAAATAATAAAAAAAGAAATTACTTCCTCACCTTTATACTAAAAGTTAGAGGCCCAGCATCAAGGTGACAGTGGGGGTGGTTTTATTCTGGAGGCTTCTTTCTTTTTCACTTTAAATACCTATTTCTAATATCTCCTAATTATTTTACTGCATGAGTGCTAGGATCCCAATTTCCTCTGTCATAAGGAGAACACTCAGGTTAGATGAGTCCTCACCCTACTGAGCTCACTTTTAACTTAGTTACCTATTTTATATATCTTCTTTGTTTTAATTAGTGTGTTTGCAGGTCATGGTGTTTACATTTATTGTGGGGAGCTGGTCCATAGTACATACTCTTTTGGCTTCTATTTCCCTGCCCCTCTTTCCCCTTTCCCTTCACCTCTTTTTAGCTCCTCTTACCATTTGCAAAAGGCCTGCTCCAGGTTTCCTGTTATGTATATCTTAGGTTTTGTTCTTTAAATGTGTACTTTGTGTTTCTCATGTACAAGAAATCGTGCACTATTTAGGACTGCATGCCTGATTTATTTCACTTAGTTCTATGGCATTCACATGTATCCATTCTCATAAAAGTGACTCGATTTCATCTTGCTTCATGCCATTATACTGCATTTGTATAAATGCCACATTTTCTTTAGCCAGTCATTTGGTGGTAGACATATTGGTCACTTGTAAGATTTAGCTATTGTGCATTGTCCTGCTGTAAAAGCAATATAAATTTATCAATATAATATGATGTCTTTAACCATTTTCAGGAAGATACTGAGTACGGGAATATCTGGGTTGAATGAAATATTTATTCTTGTTTTGAGGAACATCTATATTGATTTCCATAGTGGTTGGATTACTTAAACCTAATCATCACTTTACAGATTCTACCTCCAAATAAATCACATGCTGAGAAGAGATAGCAGTTGGGATTTAGGGCTTCAACATATGAATTTGGTGCAGGGCTGTAATTCATGCCACAACAACCAGTAAATTGATACATAATATCTGAAACTGAAAAGTCGTGAAACACGGGGGCAAGCAGAAGAAAAGTCTCTAGGACTTCATGGTAGTTAGCTCTGAGGAGTAGAAATCTAGGAGGCTGAGGATGGATTATCTCAAGTCTTGCAGAACTACTTCCTTTTTCAAAACTGCATATTTAAATGCAATTAAAATTTTAAAGAGAAACATTTTAAACAAAATAGTTATAAAAATGTGAATAGCATGCAAATACATAAGCTTTTCCATGAGTCAAAACATTCACTTATTACCAGATGCACAAGGATGAATTATTTGATGACATTTTAAGGCATAAATAGCTAAGGAAATAATAATAAACTGATGGGAACTCGCAGTGTTTTAAAATGCCAAACACTTCAATTTATGATTTTCCAGGCATCAATAATGTGAAGAATGGTTCATGTACATAAGACATCATGAGCCAGATCAAAGAAGAAATTCTTCTACCACTGACACATGTACAAGGCATCATTTGTTGTTGTTGCTATTGTTTTCTGAATATATTTTGAAAAAACAAAAAGTGAATTATGCAAGCTGTAAATATCTTCTCAGTGAGGGCCTTAAAGCCTGAGAGAAATCAAAATTACAGTGAAGATTTGCTGCTTCTTGGATTTAAAGAACTATGCTCAGTGGGCAGCACTTATACAACAGGGGCCCATGCAGCATTCCAGGCGGCCCCCTCAATGATTCCTTATTCCAGCAGTTAGCATTGCCATGGAAACATTCACCCCAGCTCTAGCTAAAAGAGACCACTGTGGGCAGTATGTAGACTCCTATTTAGAGTGCTACCAGAGCCAAGGATAAAAAGCAGGAGAGCAGTTCTCCTAAGACAAGCTACTGTGCCACCCTATGGGCAAAGCCAGCAGTCGGTTGTGTCACTGAGACACAATATGTTGGTCTTCTCATATAAGAAAAACCATGTACGATTTAAGTCTGATTGACTGCAATTTGACATTATGGTATTAACATCCTGACCAAGGAGGTCTTTCCAACCACCAAGTGAGTGGGATAGTATTTATGGTAAATGTGCCCTGCTGTGGTCAAGAAAAGTCTTGGGAGATTCCAGAGACTGTTCGACCTTCTGCAACCCACTAGTGCTCTTGTGAAGTTTCTACTTTCACCCTTGACTTGGTCTCAGGTTTCAGGGATGCCCCTTAATAGGAACTGACACCTCCTGTACCAGTCACTCCCACTAGCAACAACAAATGACTTCCCCAAGACAACAAGCTCCTCCCTCCATAGGATATGGAGAGACCTAAGAGCCATGCATAGCTGGTGAGCATACAGGTATCAAATGTCCTAAAGTTCTTTAATACCTACCCTACTACTCATCAATAGATGGAAGAGCCAAAAAACATCAAGTAAGTACTTGAGGAATGGCTACAAACAACTTATACCTATGATAGCCAATGGGTTTTATATTGTTTTGGCTGCCTTTGCTCAGTCTTGAGGTGTTGGCTAGAAGCCAATTAATCCTGCAACTTTATCTTTTACTGGGGATTGAACCCAGATCTTTTGCACTGAAGTACACTCCAATCTTTTTCTAATTTTTTTTTGAGGGATGGGGTCTCTCTAAGATAATAATTTGCCCACACTGGAACTCCAACTTGCAATCCTCCTTCTTCAGCCTCCAAAAATGCTGAGATTAGAGGCCTGTGCCATCATGAAGAGTTAAGTCTACATTCCAACCACCCCTCTTTGGGAGGTTTCACACTCTCAGTCACTATGTGTCTGCCTTAGTTACCCTGGTGCTAGGTGCCAGACAACTATGAACAACCCTTATGTCCAGAGCCTGTGTAATCGTTCAGTCAATCTATAGAGAACTCTCACAATCTCGCTAATCCAAAGCTATCTGCCACAAAGAAACTAGTCCCTACACCTCCAGCTGTCTGTTAGCATATCCTTGAATTCCTGCCCTCCATGTCCCATGACACTGCCTCCTGCCTTCTCTCATTTGATGCTGTAAAAAAGAAGTCTATATTTCATCTACCCATGTGTTGGTGTGTTGTGTTCTTTCATCAAAAGAACATTCAAAGCTTATAAAGCATCTACTCCAAAAGCCACAACTTGCAGAATCTGTTTAGAATGATGCACTGTACCCTACTCTAAGAAATACAGGGCTTTCTCACCTGGTTATTTGTCCTAATAATCTCAGAACCATTGAGACTCCAAAAGTTTGTCCATGGCTGAAAGAACCTATGGAGGGGCTGGGAAGATCACTTAGTGGAATAAGCTCTTCCCTGGCAAGCGCAAGGGCCTGAGTTCAATCCCCAGTTCCGCAAGAAAAGAAAAGAAAAAATGAAAGAAATAACCTATGAACTTCTCCCAGAGTCCTCATGACCACCCAGTCCTACAGACCTCCACAAAGGGAGAAGACTCCATTTTCAAAGTGCCTCCCTTTACCTGGTTATTCTTACTGTGTCTAGTATCTAACTTTTACCACATGTCCTGAGTGTAAACAGCTCTGAAGAGTAATCACTTTAGGTTAATGACCTGCCAGGAAAGGGCAGGAGTATTTTTTAGAAACTACCCTGTACCTTATACCTTCAACTATACTCTCCACAGACTCTTTGGAGAATGTCTCTATTTTGATTCTGAGCTCAGAGCTCTTAATGTAGAAGTGCAAAAGGAAAATTTTACTTTCACTAGTTAGCTTGTAAGTAGACATACAATTAGCTTATAAATAGCACACACAAGGAGTTAAGAGCTAACTCAAGCCACACAGCTAAGTCAGTTTAAAAATGTAAAAGTAAACACAGAAAAAAAGATTTTAAAAATTAAGATAATTCTCCCAGGAAAGAAGCTAATTAGGTAGAGTGTGATAAGTTAGCTAACAGCTCCTCCGTGTTTTAGAGCTAGACTTAGAACTTAAAAATGGAAAATAACTGATCTCCTTTGACTAATTCTCTTTAGACACTAAACTCACAGAGCCACACGCTTAACACAAGTACCTCCGCTGCTATCTATACAAGACCAAAAAAAAAGGAAGCACACTGGAATTTCCACTTTCAATGCCCCCTCCCATAGGGTACTCAAAAGAGCAATTTTTGTTCCTCTTATTTCTTATTTGTACTTTCCTAATTTCCTCCTTTTGTCTAGGATTCCACTCTTCAACTCTGTGACAGGATAATCTCAGGCTTGTACAAAATTAATGATTTCACATTAGCCTATGGTTTAAAATAAGTACCAGAAACAGGCCTGTGTTTCCATTTCCTGCCTTTAAGTAGATGTAGTGAAATAACTATTTACTATGTGTCATGGGCCATTTGGGTTGTTTTGATAAACTCCTAAACGTTCCATTACAAATATTAGAAATTGACTTCTGATCTGGAGGTTGGGAAACCCAGAGTCCAGGTGTTGGTCAGTTTGGTTTCTAGTGGGTCCTGCTTTCTGTATCACAGGCAGCACCCACTTAAACAGTTGAAGATTTCATCTAGCACCCTAGGGTTCCTTTGAACCCTGGTGACTTAATACAGCTCCCAAAGGTCCTATACCCTAACACTGTCACATTCATGGTTAAGTTACAACCTATGGATTTTTCAGAGCATAGTGCTCATGTCACTGATTGTAGGGGTTAGTATGGGTGTCAACTTGAGTGACTGAGTTAGGCCTATATGGCTCGTAAAGCATGGTTTCTAAGTGTTCTTGTGAGAATCTGTATCAGTCAGAGTTTTACTAGTAGAACAGATACAATGCAAGGTGTACAAATGTATTAGAAATCCCAAGATTGGCTTACCATGGCCAGCCACAATGTTGGATAAGAAAGCTTGCAGGGGGCATTTGCACACTGGAGACTGAAAGATTCAGTTCAAGGTCTGGAATTCATTGCAGTGATCCATGCAAGTCTGTACCAGGATGCCTATGTATCTATGATAGAAGGCTGATGAGCTTCTACCAAAAGGCCGAAGGATCTAAAGCAGAAGCCAACAGTGTGCGCAAGAGCCAGGTGATGACATCCAAGCTAATGGTGAAGACTGGAGGTCCTCTGAGGGAGAATGGGAACTTCCGTCCTTCCTCATTCTCCTTTAAGTGATGAGTTGCTCTACAGTGTGGCCTCCACACCCTAAGGTATGAAATTGCTGAGCTGATTTATCTTCCCTAGTTGACACAGTCTATCAACCACTAAAAGGTGTTTAAAGGAAAACTTCAAGGGGTAGGAAAGCCCACCCTCCTGAGGGCTGGTGCCATTCAATCAGCGAGGGTCTCAGAAGGAACAGGAAAGTAGAAGGAAGAATTTCTTTCCAACTCATCTTTCCAGAGTGGTTTGAACATCTTCACCTGCCCTGAGATATCGCAACTCCAAATTCTTTGGCCTTGGATTCTAGGAGTTACCCCATCTGCCACTAGCAGCTCTTATCAGCCCCTGTTCTCAGATTAGAGGATGCATAGCTGGCTTCCCTAGGTTTGAAGCTTTCAAATAAAGACTGAGGCTTGGTACCAGCTTTTCTAATTCTCCTCAGAAGGCCTGTCACGGGATTTCTCAGCCTTTGTAAGCATGCGAGCCAACTCCCTAACACATCCCTTCTCATTTTGACCCTTTCTTTCTGGAGAACCCTGACTAACAACACAGTGGTACCTCAGATAAAGCAGCACTACGGAAGTGCATACATGACTTGTACCCAAGCAATCCCTTGTATGAAGTGTGCAGTGCCTTCATTTTGTTTAGTCAGCACCCCCTTAATCAAATGAAGTTCTCCAAACTTCATAGGCACAGCAAATTTTTTTAAATGAGTGGTCCAAAGAAAACCTTTCAGGATTAAAAAAAAAAAATACAAGAATCTGTAGCCAGTACTAGAGCAAGACTCAAAACTTGCCTTAAAGAGCCTTTCAAAGAAAGCCACACAGACTGAAGTCTTGGGAGAAAGAAGCACATATCCCAAGGTCATCAGGTTCCACAGAGATTCTCAGGAGGCAAATTAAGCAGACTATTAAAATTTTACAGACAGTGAAAATAAAATCAAAAAGGTGAAAAGATTTTTCAAGGTCACCAGTTAGCAAAACTAAGAATAGAAATAAGATTCATATTTTATACCACCTTCAAGGGCTGTGCACCCAGATCTTCAGTCATTTATGTAGTATATGAGATTGTCATGTGTCTCTCCCTAAAGCAAATATTTAAGCTAGCATGCACAATTTAAGGTACAGAAAAAGAAACACTAGAGAAAAATATGTCATTTATGTTTGAAACTCTAGATTTTCATAAAAAATGTATTTGTTACTGATTTATAGTTGGGTTATTTTACTTTTATTTCCATTATTTATTTTACTTCAATGTTATTATATGAAGATAGTTTTCTTATTTTTTTTAACCATAATCCACTTAGTATAAAAGGTTTACTTAAAGTTTACCACTATGGAATTTTAAACTACTGATCTTTTCTTAGATCTTTTCCTTCTTATCATAATTTCAAATTAAATTAAATCTTTTAATGATAGACTTTTGTATAAATATTACTGTATCTTGAGATATATATTGAATACAGAAGGGAAAAGATTTTAACATACAAAACCACTTCTTACTGACATTAAAGTTTATTAATTTGAGTTTTAACATATCTTAAAAATTTTCTAAATCATTTAAATGAAAAACTTTAGTGCCTCAAAGAACAAACTTTGTTTCAAATCCCACTTATAATCCCAGTAATTAACATTAAGTGGTTAAGAGGATGTAAACTATCTCCTTTCCTCAGAAAACTCTGAAGGGTATCATTTATACAAATCACATTTCTCAAGCATGTTTACCAAAAGTACTTCTTAAAATAAAACATTACATAGTTAAATATAACCTTGTCATTTTTATTTATGAAGTTAGCCCTCTAAACTATGCATCTAAAAAAGTAGAACTCCATTGATTTTTATTTTATGTCCCTTCATGTTACACTATGATTTTACTAGTAAATGAGGAATAGATGGAAATTTTCTCTAGATAATTTAAACCTACAGCTCTGGGAGTTAAACAAATTATCAATCCGAAAATATACCTTGGCCACATACAGTAATAAGATAAAATAAGGCAATGTTGCCATAGGAGTGACACAAATGGAGATGTTTAAATAGCAGAATTGTGTGGCCTCACACCTAAGGGACCCAGGAATTGGAGATCACGTTGTTGGAAGGGCTGGTTCTTGATGAGGGGCTCTGAGTAAAAATCTGTCCCAAACTTCTCTCCTAGCTTCTGGTAGCCTCGGGCTTTTGTTGGTTGACAGGCTGCACTCTTTCTGTAGCTTAATATCTCTGTATTTCTGCGTCCAAATTCACTACTGTTGTACAGACACAAGTCACATTAGATTAAGATCCACTTTAATGGTGACCTTATCAGTAAAGCCTCTATTTCCAAACAAGGTCATACATATGTACATGAATTGGGAGTGAGAACTCCAAAGTATCTCTTGGGAGAAGGCCACAACTGAACCCATAGTGGGTTCTACTAAATAAACATGAAATTCCTTTCCTTACAAGTCTTTAATTTATCAAACTTAAGAAAAAGGTACTCTATATTTTTATCCTCAAGATATGAGCAAGAGCTAGTTGTGGTGGCACACATCTGTAATGCCAGCAGGCCAGAGACAGAAGGATTTATGTAAGTTCAATAGCCAGTTTGAGTTACAGAGCTAAAATCTGTCTCAAAAATTTATTTAAAGCAAGTAAAGGCATGAGTGAAACCACTGATGTCATTGGAAAATCTGTTGGACACATAATAAAGCCTTCAAAGATGTTCAAAGGAGAGCTTTCCTTTTTTCTACTGGCCTGTTAGTTCTTGAAACTCGTTATCTTTAGGCTTCTTTGTGAAGCTCATTTATTACATCTACTCTTGTAAATCTTCATAATATGGAGGCACCATGGATCCAGTTTCTCAATATGATTCATCTAAAGAAGACTTGTCACCCCATGTCCTCTATAGGAAGATATAGGTTATAATAAGACAGATGGTTTTATTTAAATCCACATAATGTTTATGAAATAATTATATATGGGGTGCTTCTTACTCCAATTGCTGACCTTGGAACTGATGAAATGAACAAAAAATCCTTTCCTTATAAAGGATATATTTTATTGGTGGAAAGGATAAAAAAATAAACAAAATAAGATGTAAAACACATAGCATGTTAGATGGCTATAAATGTGATACAAAATAAAGAGGAGAAGGAAAATAGAAAGTGCCAGAAGGCAGCAGATTGTGACTTTAAATAGGTTCTTAGTGGAGCTGATGCTGAGTGTACAGGAAGAAGGCATGGGACTGCTCCTTGAAGAAGTAGGAAGAGGAAAGTGAAGGAAGATATGTGCACCCCAAAGCCAGTGGGGTGGTGGCAACATGGCAGCTCAGGGTGAAGTGGCCACAAGAAGACTTTCAGCAGAGAGTAGTATGTGTACTACATCTGAGAACAAAGTCTTGGGGAAGCAAAGGTGGAAACGGAGACACAGGTTAGGAAGCTAGTGGCTTAGTCAGAGGAGAGAAGAGGGGTGAAGGTGAGAGGAAGTAACCCTGAGTGTCTTTGGAAGACAGAGCCTACATATAAAATTTAAGGTATCAAAAAACAAGAAGAGAGTGGGCCAAATAGCTCAGCAGATTAAAGCAGGTGCAGAGGTTGGGGGTTTGATCCCGAGGCCTGCTGTGGGAGCCCAGCCACTAGGGCACACTGAGATGGCAATTGAGACTGGATATGGTGGTGCGTGCCTCTAATCCCAGCTCTTGGGAGGCTGTAAACAGGCAGATCACTACAAGTCTGACCTAGTAGTGAGACCCTGAACACCCTGTAGACCCTCCCCTAAAATACAAAAACAAAAAGACAAAAAGAGAAAAAAAACAAGAAGATGAGTCAAGATTTCTAGCCCAATCAATTGGAAAAGGGTTTTCATTTACTGAAAATGGAAGGAGTGTTTTCAGAAGGAAGTTCATATTGTGACTTTGCAGGTGTTAAGTGGAGAAAACTTATAGATATCTAAAATATTAGCTATAACTCAGGTAAGTGGAAAATATGTGAGCTGAAGTAACTGATTTGGAAATGTAAAATATGGATGATTCTTAAATGAGTACATGTGAAACCACCAATGCCAAAAGTAAAGGTACAGAGCACAGACAGACTTGAAACATAGAGGGGGAGCCAGTAAGAGAGACAGAGAAGAAGCAGCTCAGAGAAAACCAGGAGAGGGTGGTGTCCTGAGTCAAGTGAAGAACCTGCTTCCAAATGGAGGATCTGACACACTGTACCAATGCCGCCAGTAAACAAGCACACAAGAACTGCTGCAGGACGCCAGCGCCAGCCCTACCTAGGTCATCAGTGACCTTGACGCAGCAGTTTCAGTGAAGTGGTAGAAAGAAGTCCAGATGGCAGTGGGTTCATGAAAGAGAGGAAAAGTAGAATGTAGAGAGTATATTCCTCTAGCAGCTTTACTAGATAGTGGAGAAAAGACTGAACATGGGCTTAAGAATGAAGCTGAATCAACCAAAGTCTTCTTTTTTTCTTTGCAGAACCAGGGACTGAACTCAGGCCCTTGTGTTTGCCAGGGAAGCACTTATCCTACTGAGCCACCTCCCTTGCCCCCCAAGGACTTCTTGAACAAGAAAAAAGAAAAGCATTTTTACATGTTGATGGAGTGACCAAATAGGATATTGATTATACAGTTCAGGAAGTGAGAAGTATTGCAGGAGTAATGTTTCTAAATGCACAGAGCAGTAAAATTGCTAATTAGGTTAAGGCATTGGCTTAATAGAGACGGAAGAAACTTGTACTCACTTTATAAGAGGTATACCTTCCATAAAATGCCTGCATATATGGCAGAATACGTACATACATAGACGACAGGATGAGAGTTTGGACGTTCTTTTCTGAGAATTTATACTTTTAGTGAAGTTGAATTAATATCATCAGCTGAGAATGAAAATGGGTTTTCTTGGAGGAGCAGCATGAAATAGTGTAGGAAGGCAGGGTGCAAATAAACTAAAGAAGCATGGCACAAACTTGCTTTAGCTTCATTGACATGATTTTAAGCAAAACATCTGAGCATGGTCATTTTTTCCTAGCCACGTCTTCCTCCTGAATGCAGGTGTGAAGTAAACTGAGAGTTGAATTTGTTCTGAATTGCGGCATTGGCAAGCAAGTTCAATGAAGTGAGAGACAGTGAGGAATAGCAGGGGAAAGAAGGAAGGGGATAAAATGATCGATTATAGAATCCATGCTGATTAAAGAGCAAGAAAAAGCAAAAAGGCCAAGGCAGTGGAAGTGCATCTGTGGACTGTGGTTCCTAGAGAAGCTGAAGAACTGCTGGAAGACAAAACAAGTTAGAAACAAGCAAAGTCAGTCAGGCAATGGAGTCTTGAGACTAAGATGTGGAAGAGGTGAAATGATTACTAATGGTAAGATCTAGGCTGGATTAGGTTAGGAAAACTAAGAGGAAAAGTTGAGAGGTGAACTGGCAATAAAGGAATCCCTTCTGTAGCAGGGATACAAACGAGGTCATCTACAAGGATACTGAAATCATCAGAAACTATGGCATGAGGTAAAGACAGAGGTGGGACCACGACTCCATTTCTATGGATTGACAGAGTGTAATTCAGAGGTAGTGGGAAAATAATAGAGAGATGCTCCATTATTAGGTAACAGGATGAGAGTCAGAGCAGAGGGATGGGAGGATGCTTTTTTGTTAATATTATTTTGTATTAAATAAGAAAACTCAATGCAAACACTCTTAGAGTTCCTGTTTTTAACATTGGATTTACTAGACAGAATCAAATAAGTGTTCTGGTTATTTATCATGATCAGGAAGCAATTAAAGAAGGTAGAGGCGCTCCTGCACCAAAGTGATCACCCTTGCTGCATACCCAGAAAAGGGTCACAAACCCAGAGTATAGCAACTGTCAAAGTGGGAGCCAAGCATGAGTGCCACCCGTACGGCAGGTTGGCCGGGACGCAGAAGCAGCAGTCCATGGGAAGCACGGTCACCATGTGTGGCAGACTGGGATTCCACTCACATGGGAAGGAGGGGCACAGGCAGCCCCACACTCCCAGACTGGAATGCTGGAGCCAGCTTGCACGTCCCCACACCAGCTGGCAGGCCATGCTGAGGCTAGCAGCTGCCCACAGTGTTAGAGTCAGCTGAAATGCCATCTTGAACAACAATAAATAAGGTATGCCCAAATGTCAGAAAAAAATTAAAGTGGAAAACAGCATGGTGGTGACTCTCGGTCTTATCTCAAAGATTTTAAAAAGGCCCATTTTCAACCCTCTGTGTTTCTTTGTCAGCTTTCTGTACACATTTGTGTCTCAGCACAGTCTATTTCCACAACAACGCTGCTAAGCTCAATGAGAAAAAGGAAGTAAAACTTATTAGAGCTGAACATTCTCACATCTCAATAAAACTTCAGGGTGAGAGACAATCTAACACAAGGCACCAAGAAGGTTCACAATGTCTTCTTCCAACATCTCAGCTTGGTAGACAGCACAGGAAGACATGCAAACGTACTTAGAACTGTGAATGACACATAAACAAAGATTGAAGAATTCAGAGAGAACATAAGACAATCATCTCGCTAAGAAAAGTGTGTAAAAAACTGTGGTGTTTAAGTGCACACGGAGTGATTTCAGGACCAAGGACAGACTCCATGGGAAGCTGGACACCAGTTGTCTAAGACATTAGTATGTTCTCTGATAGATTCTCTCTCTCTCTCTCTCTCTCTCTCTCTCTCTCTCTCACTCTTTCTGTGTGTGTGTGTATGTCTCCCCTTCCCTCCCTCCCTCCCCCTCTCTTTCCCCTGTCTTTCCCCTCTCTTCTGTCTCCCTTACACACACACACACACACACACACACACACACACACACAAATATGCACACACACAGTAGACATCCCCTCTTATTAGTATATAAAGAGAAAGACAAAAGATATTATTTGAAGACTAAGCAATAAAAGAAGAAACAGCACCCTCAAAGCATTGATGGCCATCTTTTAGCAGAATCCCAAATCACAGACCCATATATGATGTCCCCAAGACAACAGAGAAAAATTATTTCTCAATCAATCATGTTGTTCTCCCAGTTTCCTGAGAGCTGTAGCACTGGAAAATTTCTGGCTCCCAGCAAAGACATATAGAAAGATTGATTTCAAAGGCTTTCCCATCAAATCTTAAGATGCATTTGCGAAAGTATCAACTTTAATACTTAGAGTTTATTCAATATTTTTCTAGTGTTGACATTATAATGTTGAGGCTAACTATGGACATTGAATCTCCTATGTCTCACCAACAAAACCCAATTAAACACTAAAGACACTGAGCAATTAGAACTCTTATTCACTGCTTTAAGGAAGGGCAAGTGAGAAGCAATTCCGCAGTTTCTCATCTGAGCCAGCAATCTCACTCTTAGGTTATATTCTCAAAAGAAACAAAAAACCTATGCCCACAATAACACTTGTACATGAATATCCACAAAACATTGCTCATATTGGCCAAGACAACCTGAATGTCCATCAACTGATGAGTGGATGAGTAACATGTGTGTCCACACAAAAAAATACTATTTGTCAGGAAAATGACGCATCAATACACAGTACAACATGGGTGGGCCTCAAAAACATTGGTACATTAAAGAAGGCACTTATAATATTTTATTCCATTTATATACATGCCTAGAAGAGGCAAATCTGTGGAGTCAGAGAGTAGATTAGAAATTTCCAGAGAACTACAGATGAGAAGAAATTGGGAATGACTGCCAAAAGGCACAAGGATTCATTCTCAACAGAACAAAATGTTCTCAAATTCATTGTGCCGATTCTCGTGATGAGTGTGCTAAGAATCATTCAGATGTATACTTTAAGAGGATTAATGATATGGCCCATATATATTCTTCCTTAAAAGCTAAAGACAGATATCATTGCAGAGTTAACATTTCACCAGGGAATAGTTCAAAACTTGTATCTTTCTTTGAATGGCATCATTAGAACTCAGACCTCACAGTGGCAAAGATCTAATAGGAGATCCCTTGTGAGTTAAGAATCCCTGTCCGGTTTTTGAATACATTGTTCTATATGTAAGATTGAAAGTAGGGAAAGACAGGAACAGGGTAGGCGTGTTTGTTCAAATGAGGAGAAGAAATGTCCAGGAGCCAGAAAAGTAGCATCTGCTCCTGCTGGCTGTGACTAAAATTAAGCTCTAATTTAGCTTTCAGCTAAAATTATCATAATTGAAATAAAACTAACAAACTGGATGTGACTTGCAAATTTCTGATCCTTTAGGGGAAAGGAGACCAAATGGCAGCTTCAGGATATTGGGAATCTCCCCTAAAATAGCAAGCTTAGGAATTGGGATGGAGATTTTCCCTGGTTACCCACACTTCAATGATAGAACTACATTTTTCCCATATCCTCCAAATCTAGAGAGAAAATAGTTCTATTTAGAGAAAACCCAAGAAGGCAATAGAACTGAAATCCCTTGGGTAGCTTGGAACTTAGGATACTGTGCTTCTTCTTTACTTGACTATTGTTTTCATTTCTGCTTAAAAGAAAGACTTTTACACACACACACCCACTGCATGCGTGCACACACATACACACATGTGGGTATGCATACATGACTACATGTGTGTAAGTGTATAATCTTGTAACTTATATTACTATGCTTCAGGAATACTGATTTTTGAAAAGAAAAATAGAACAAATACAGGCTCCAAATATGTCTTCAATACAAACTGTAAATATTAACACAATAATGATAACTTTAAAAATAAAACAAGACATGAGCACCCCAAGGTTCTGGAAAGAAGCCAAATACTGAGGTACGTCTGGCTTACTCCACAATGGTGTCATTCCTGTTTTTATTACCACAGAAAACCGGGAACATGGTCTTATTATAAAGAAAACCCACTGACTTCACATACAACTTCGAAAAAGTCACATCTCTCTTGGGTGTCTGTTTTGCCTACTCAAAGAACTAGCACAGCTTCGATTGAAAATGCAGAGGAATACAAAAACCCTCACCCAAAAATAATAAGTCTATGAAAACATGTACAGTCCCACCACTAACACAAATGACCTGCTGTTTTAAAACTGACTTTTCCATTCATGATACTGGGTGACAAAGAGAATAAAAAGGAAAAAAAAATAATGCATACAGATAGACCATTTATATTCTATACAATAAAAGCTTTGATTTTTTATCAGTTTTTTGAAACATTCTGTACAGGAAAATTTATTCAATTTTTTTCATTTCTAATCTATGGAAAAGGAGCCTATATTAACCCAGAAACCTAAATTTAAATTTAGGGCATAGTTATTGCTTTGAATATAAACAAAGAATTCAAATGGCTATCCCCATACTTTAAGTAAACAATCCCTAGGTAACAGGTTAAATAATGTGCTATGATTATTCTGATGTATTCTGCAACTATTAATAATAATTGGCTACATTTAAACTCTTTTCTTTCCACAGAAATGATGATGTTTTGTTGCTTTAGTTTTTTTGTAATGGCTCGGGTCATAACAAACCAATATCAGTTGTCAAGATCTTAGAGAAATATGTCTGAACCTCCCAGGAATAATTAATCTAAATCCTTTGTGCAGACACTGGGTGTAGTATGTTATGAGTCACTGATTTTCTCCTTTACTGTTGATATATATTCAGCAAGAAGAAAGGCTTTGTGTTTAGCAACAATTGTATCATATTTTTCCCAAGGTCAAATACATTTAAATAATATCTATTCATACATAGATCTAACACTAGATTTTAGAAATCTGACTTTCTGATACATTTCATTTCTTTGATGATATTGGTTTATTTTTGGTTTGGGGGTAGCTTATGTATTTATTATGTTTTGATACATGCACATAAAAGAATATATATTTGGTGGATGAGGAGATAGATGGACAAACAGGAATGAAAAATGGATAATGTAGCTTAAGGCACAGTAATTAAATGAAATCTTTGCATCCCAGATCATTAGACAGAACAAATCCCATTAATCACCACATAATTTTTGATACCTGTAGGTGTAATGTTAAACAATTCATGCACTGATTTTAGTTGTTTGTAAATCAAATAGATCTCAATGTATTATTGTATCAAAGATTTGTTTCTTTCACTTCACAATACGTTCTTGAAATTAGTTCATGGTGATGAGTGCATCATCATGTATTAGTCTCACTTTTACACAAAAAATCTGTTCCTTGTACGGTCACCTACACCAGTCTATCTCTTTGGAGTACATCAGAATGACAAGAATCAGTGCAGTGTGTTAAGCCTACAATGGTGGATTATATTTAGCCTTCAAAGATATGATATGAATAGTTCTCCATTTCTCTTTCTTTTTGCCTGCCTTCCCCCAAAACTCCACCTTTATTGTGTGGAGC
This sequence comes from Ctenomys sociabilis, assembly GCA_004027165.1. Taxonomy (NCBI): domain Eukaryota; kingdom Metazoa; phylum Chordata; class Mammalia; order Rodentia; family Ctenomyidae; genus Ctenomys; species Ctenomys sociabilis. The sequence goes on along the minus strand of PVKA01013023.1, from coordinate 27,156 downwards.
TATTCTGGTTTTGCTTATCAGAGACCAACAAAAGATATAATATTAAGAGTCAGAAAATATATACAGTTAAAGGACAAAATGTTGAAAAAGTTTCCCTCTCCAGTCCTCTTCTTTGTGCTCAATCATGCCAGCAGAAGTAGCTAGCACCAGCTGTGTCTTGCCATCCTACCTCCTAATGCTCACAGTGCTAAACGAGGGCTTAAAAACATGGGCTAGCCTTGAGCTGCTAGAATGATGCATCCAAATTGCCACAGAAGAGGATAAAATGCTGTCTGCCTACCAGCCACCCAGCATCCCTCTTCAGCAGGGACTTGTTCTTAGGAAAATACCGTGATTGGGTGCTTGATGAAGTGGTAGGCGCCTGAGACTACAGACCTGTGGAAAAGAAAGTAATTTTCTTCCTAATGCTCAGTAAAACCAGAAATCAGAACTGCGAGGAGCTGGGAAAGAAAGAGAAACCAAGGAGTTCATGTGAGGCGGGTGCAACATTAGGGTAAAATTATGAAGGGAAATTATTTCTTAATGATAGGATAAATTAGTGACATTTGAGTAAAAGCATGGAAAATAATAAAATCAAATTTCCTTGTATTGCTAGAAGATAAATGTCCCAAGAGCTTAGTAAACTGTGCACTAGACAATGTGTGAATTGGTTCATTTGCACAAACTAGGGTAATAAATTCCATATACTTATTGAGGGGGAGAACAAAAAGAGCAGAGATTGTATGTAAAGAGCTAAAACCGTAGGCAAGAAGCAGGAGGCAGAGAATTGAGCTTGTTCTTCATCCTAGAAAAGATCAAACAGATTGGGGAGAATTTTGAAAAACTGTTCAGCATTCAATGGTCTAAATCTACCTCATCTACAATTAAAAAGACAGGGAGACTCCAATACACATCAAAGCAGATTAAAACAATAGTATATTAACCTCTGTCTCTGATTGGTACCTGGCAGCATCATAAAATTAAAGAACAGGCAAGATTATAAGCCATAAGGTGCTGTTTCAGTGACAAAAGCTAAGGCAGGAACAGGAGTTCAAAAATGGGAACTATCAATGAGGAGTAGAATACTCCTTGATGTCGCCTGGGTTTAGCAGAATTGATGGCATTTAGGAAAACGGGTGAATGGCAGGGAATACTGCAGGAAAAGGGGTGTACCTTCATGAGCTGACATACAATGACAGTTGTTTAAAACAATAAAATCAGTTCTTCATGAAAATACAAAACTATAGGGAAATTCAGAAGCATTCGGTTTGGAGTCTTTAAGGGTTATAAGTATTTAAATGGGCAAGGGAAAAAGTGATGGCAAACATCTGTTTCCTGTAAGATCCCAGATAAATTTAAATTATGTAGAAGTTTGGGTGCAATTCTTTTAAAAATAAATCCACTATAGTACAATGCTGATCTTGAAAACAATAAAAGAATAAACAAAATCCCCGCTCCCCCAAAAGTAATAGCAAGGGCGAACACCCAAGGTGCTAAGCAGGCTGTCAACCCAGCACCTACTCGGAGGCACCGGCCAGTTCTTCATGCTCTAAACAGAAACGGGCTGCAGGCAAACATCAACCAACAGGAAGATATTGCGGCTTACGTTGTTAAAATTATACAAATACAAATACATTTTAAGGTAGCAATTATTTTCAGCAAAAAAGGTGAGTATCTAACACTAAGTTTCAAGCCTCCTACAAAATTCAATAATTTAACCTCAGACACTGGTAATATCATAAATTACAAATAAACAAACAATATCTCACAGAATTAGTACAAACATTTGAAATTTTTATTATAACATTAGAAAAATTTAACACAGATCTTTTAATAACTGAGGACACAAAACAATACCATTGAGAGAAACTAAAGTAAAACACAATACAGTTTAGATGAAATAAACAAACACCTCTGTAGAACATTTATAAATACTGATCATACATGAGATCATAATAAAACAAATCAATAGATAGATTGAAAGATGAAAAATCACACATATCCCATCTGCTGGCCATGATAAAATCAAGTGAAAAAAAAGGAGCAAGGAAACTAAACAAAATATTATGCTTGATGATTTTTAATATAGGAGGGGAGAACCACAGCTTCCTTGGATTTATATTAAAAAATCATTCTGTTTCATGGGCCTGAGCCAATTGCTTCTGTGCCAGAGACTGCGTGATATTCTGTTTGGGCCTGAACATTCTCAAATATGTGGACCAGAAAGACGTGGTATCTGAGTAGAAGAGAAAAAGAGTGACCTCTGAAAGGAAGTCCAACCTACTTGGAGGGCACAAGGTATGCAAATATTGTAGCCAGAAAGTGAACACCATGACCATTTCTATCTACTTCATATGCACATTCCATGATAATAACTCTCTAGTTTTAAATAGACCCTCTTGGTCTAGGCTAACTTCATCTACTTTTCCTTCTGCATTTAAAACTTCTGCAAAGTTTCTCACCAAATGCCAGCATTCTTTCTGCATCCTGAAGGCATGAGAAGTACATGTACATGGCTATTCCACAGTTACAAAGGCTGTAGCATGTGAAATAAGAAGACAGAAGTGCAAGAAGCCATAGGAGAGCAGCATGATGCTGTGGCCCCAGCAACCCCTTTGCAGTGCATGGAACACCACGTGGCTGGCACAGCCACAAGGATGCAGGGATTCTTTTCAGGAAAGTGGTATATGGTAAGCTTGGGAATATTTACAGCTTAATGTTAAATATAAAAACTAATTATCAGATTCACTCAATGGAGTACATTTGTTGTTGATTTTCCTTCTTGGCTACATTATGCTTACATGTACCTGAAATAAAACCATTTTTAAAATTTCCATGCATATATCTGAGCTACACAATTTGCAGAGGGGATTTTGTTATCAGAATGGGGTCAGAAGGATTCATTCCTTGTATACTGGAAAGGACAGAGACAGAGACAACTACCATGTTCTGTTTGCTGATCCTCCTTCCTCTTCCACTTTCTACATGACAAAAACACATTTTAACAACCGAGCTCTGTACAGTGAAATGAATGTAAGGTACACCTGGACGGGACAGGGGAAGAATGCCAAGGACTGTGCCAGCCATGGGGAACCTGTTAGAGACTGAGTGCCCAAACTGCACCCCAAACCCACGAATTTATCGCAAAGTGCCAACACCACAATCAGACCCAAATACTGAGGTTGCAGTTCACACAGAACAGCTCACATTAACATCTTCTGTCTTAAAAGAAAAGCACAATGACACATGTGTCATAGGCGCACCACCACTGCTCTGTACAATGATAGCTGCGGTCAGGGAAAGAGGTTTGATCCCCTGTGCTGTGCCAGGCCTGCCCCAGGAGCAAGCAGAGACAGTGAGATCATTACGAGTCTGATCTGTATAGTGAGACCCTATAGACCTTGTACTAAATAAAAACAAAAATAAAAATAAAAAGATGGTGTGGAGAGCAGGTAGATATGTGTGCACTTGAGTGTACATTTGTGTGAGTGTAGTGTGTGCAAGGTGGGGAGGGTGGGCAACCTTAAATTCCCCTCATAGTCCTTGCTAATGATATGCACAATTCAGGCATTTTCCTTCCTTTTCATTCCTGACTGACAGAATTAACTCATTCCTCCAGCCAGTCAGTTTTGTTTCTGTGCCAAACTTCTATGTGTACCTCAACAGTTGAGACAATATTGCCGCATGTTACAAACCCAAGACTCTTGATGGAATGAAGGTTAGACTCTGGCAATGGAAACACAAGATCCTCAAAAGACAAAGACAAAGAAAATTTTGTCAGTAATATTGATTGATTGATTGATTGCATTTTAGGGGACGGCCTACAGGATGTTCATGGTCTCACTACTAGATGGGACTCGCAGTGACCCACATGTTTACAGCCTCCCAAGAGCTGGGATTACAGGTACACACCACCATGCCCAGTCTCAATCGCCATCTCAGCACTCCCTGAGGGCAGGACCAGCATGGCAGGCGCAGGGATTAAATCCCCAAACCCTTTGCCTGTTTGCAGGTCCTTTAATCTACTGAGCTATTTGGCTGGCCCAATAATATTTAAATTATTCTAATGTCACTGAAGTACTTCAGACTCTTTCCTTTCATAAATAAATAAATATAATGTACATGCTTTTGTTTATATTTAAATTTTTAAAAAGGTAAACACATGACAAAATGCAAAGAACAGCTCGTAAAAGAACGTTTGATATCTGCACTACATATGTATTACACTATATATTATTTACAAGTATACTCTACATACACATATGTATATATATATATATTAATTATAAATTTTAACAATATATATATTTTAATAGTCAAAAGAAAATAGAATTCTGTGAAATTCAACCAAGAACAGTGACCACAGAAAACATCTTTCATATATTTATTTTATGCATTTATAAATATTTTATTCATTTAGTTATATGCGCAATGCATTTAGTTATATACTGCATATCCATTGTCCATGAATTCTGTATCTTTCCAGTCTTCAGCTATTGATTTTCTGTACTGATAGTCTTATTCCTTAAAGGCTTTTATGATAGTTAAAAAATGACACTGATGTGTTTTTAAATTCTAAAACATTGAATGCAATGCTGAATAGGAACATAAGTTCTTATTTAAATTCCATCAAAATTTAATTCAAATGATAAAGTACAGAGAGAACATATGACAACTGGCAAAATCTAGAGTTTTCACCAACACAACCTCTCTCTCTTTAACTCAGTCATTTTAAATCTTGTTTAAGTCACAGACCTCTTTGAGAATCTAATAAAAGCTTTGATGCTCTCTCCAGAAAAATGCACATGCATGCAACATTTTGCAAAGTATTTCAAACAGTTTATATTAATATTAAATCCATCTATGGAGCCCCAGTGGACTATAGAACTTGATTTAAGTACTTCTGGTATATGTAAATTTTTTTGCTAGAGAACTTAACTTTACTGCAAAGAGGAACTCAGTAAAATATTTCTAATAAATTAGCACCAAGTTCAAAATGTTACATTCAAATTTTTATCATAGTCAAGAACGAAGTTATTTTTTCTTATCAATAATGACACTATAATTCATTTAGACAATGCACTGAACACTATTTGTATACTATATTCAGTCTTCAACCAAGCAGATGTAAAACAAATGGCAGCCTCTCACTCCACAAAAATGCATAGCTTGGACAGTACAAAAAGTAGTGAAAACCAGAAAGTGGTAAATGCGAAGATAGGAGGAGATTAAATATTATGGAATCCCAGGGAAAAATATGGAATGATATTGAAATAAAATTAGAGAGCATTACACTTGGTCAGAAAATACACAAAGTGTTAGAAAGCATTTTAAGTTGTTTATTGGTAACTAAACCTGTGTAAATATTTTGTACAAATACAGAAGAAACACACCAAATGTAATTTCTCCTTCTCTCCCTCTGAACAAAGGTTAATTTCCCAATCTTTCCAGGTAGCTTTTATTTCCTATCAGTAAAACCCTCGTAACGTGTGTACCACTTTTCCATTGCAAGACCAGATCGCACACACCGCTACACTGAAACTTGTCACGGATAAAACCTTTGCTTCCCAGAATAGGATATATATTTATGAAGCTGTGTGCTTGAAAAGAGCCAGCTCATCTTCACCAAGCCTGGCTTCTGAGAGGGCTCTGCATCCCAGACGTAGGAGCATGCAGGCAAAAATAAAAATGACGTCTTGGAAATGACCTTCACCCCTCACGCTCCAGAGATGTTAATATGGATTTATGAAAGTCTCATGTTGTTTTTTTAAGTCTTTGCTTCGATGCAACACCTATTAATCAATCACACAGATGGAACCACATCAGTTGTTGAAATGGCCATCATGTCTAATTTTTGGTTGTCTACAATTCAGGTGACTTATTTTGGATGGTGTTGCATATGATTTATATGTTTTCTCTCATGTTCAGCAATTTTTCAGTACCATCAATACATATTTTCTAATTATTATTTGACTAAAGAGATATGGAGTAGGTCTCTGTTGTGGTTTTAGTAGGATAGTGAATGCAAAATTCAAAGATCATCGTAAAGAAGTATGTAAGGAATCAATTGTAAAACAAAAAGGAATCAATTGTGTTTGTTAAAACATGACATCTAGGGCCAGCCAAATAGCTCAGGATTGAGGTGCCTGCAAGCAGGCACAAGGGCAGATCAAGGGGTGGGCTTCCATCCCCAGGCCTGCCATGCTGGCCCCACCCCAGGGCACACTGAGATGGCAGTTGAGACTGGGTGTGGTGGCCGTGCCTCTAATTCCAGCCCTTGGGAGGCTGTAAACAGGCGGATCACTAGGAGTCCCATCCAGTAGTGAGACCCTGAACACCCCGTAGACCCTTCCCTAAAATACCAAAACAAAAAAAAAAGTGACATCTAGATTTGTCACTTAACTGAAATGAAAAGTCATCTGAGGAATATAAAAATAACTATTTTCTTAAGGATTGAAAAGTAGCTAGTGTGGCACTAACATTTTAATAAATGCTTTCCCTCATTTTACTGATCACCACATCAAAGTGGTAGTTAAATGTTATTACTTTGCAGTATTGATACCCTCGACTCCAGCTTATCTCTCTCTTTAAAATAAATTAGTTCTTCATTTCTCAACAACTGATGGAAGAGATGTAAATCCGAAAAGCAGCAATTATGCAAAAACTAAAGTCAAAACCGTTTTCTTTTTTCCCTTCTCTAACAGCTTGTAAGCATAATTAATCAAATCAAGTTTTCCTCTCCTCGTGGAGAGCTATAATTTAAGAAAACAAATTACAGCACCCTTGCAGTATCACATGTAAAATATATTAAGAAAATATGTATATGAAGTCAGAGCTTGTTTTTGGTAATAAATTCTACTTTATTAAACCCCATTTTGTATCATGAACTAATATTCATCCTGCACATGGAAAGAAATATAGCTTGAAATTTTAAATAACTCTAAATATGCACAACAAATTGAAATATTGAGTATTTTCTATGTCTTAATAAATCAGAACAACAAAATTAAGAGATACCCACAGGCTGAGGAGTAATCTCACACACACCTAATGTATTATTTTAATAAGTATAGTTTGACAGTTTAGTACACTTATCACACATGTGAAAACAATTACAATGTAAAAAAATGAGAACTGTCTATACTGTTTGAAAATGCCTACTATTAGGATATTATCAGCTTCCAGTGAGTTAGGGTTGTCTCTGTTTTTGCAGGAATCATTTAATAATTACTCCCACCATTTGCAAAAATGTATAATTTTTTCCTTCATTCTTGAAGACATATTATGTCTGTATGTCCAAATAATTGCTGAAGATTATAAATGCAGAAAAACCACAAATACAACAAATAGTAATTTGCCATCTAAGACATTGTATTAAGAGAAAATGTTTTCACTGAAGCATATCTTAACACACATACCCAATTTTTAAAGCTTTCCTAGACTAATGGAATGCAGAGACTAACAGAAATTTCATGGTCTTCTATTACACTTTCCCATATGATTATTACCATGGGGATTATAATACTACTTAATCATCTATTTGATTGTACATGTTTTATTTTCACATTGATAGAGCCTTTTGCATCTCCCTGGAGTTGATCTGAATCAAGGTACTCTGTCAATCTTGCACCTAATGCAGGGACAGCTGCAGATCAGGCACTTTCAACCACCACTTGGTATAAATGATGGTAGCGAAAATTATTTGTAGAAGTCAAGCCTTCTCATCATTAAATACATTTTCACTTGAAAGTAAAGAGCTAATGTATTTGAGTTAAACACTTCCAGACAGCAATCCTGGGACACAAAAAAGAAGTTGTCAGTGTGCACACGGAAGCAGGAAGGGTACAGACACAGAGCAAGCAGGAAAACTGGCTCACAAGCTGGGCGCCCTCAGCATCAGGGAAGCGCTTCAGGCTCTCCTGGAGGGTAAGGCGCTCACAGGGCGAAGAGCTGCTCTTGGTCTCAGAGAGACACTAGCCAGCCTCGCTTCCTGTGGACCTTCAGACAGAAAAATAATTTGGACTAATTTTAACCAAGGGAGAAAAACAAATCATGGACTCGATCACAGTTCACATCAAAGCAAACAACAACACAATCATAAGCAAGGTGTGTTATACACCTTCAGCGTACCCCTGTGGTAACTTCATGCAAATTGCAGCACAAATAATTATTTCTATGTATAATAACTTGTTAAGCTGGCAAATTGTTAATTATTTATATAGAGCTCAGTATTAGGTCTTAAAATTACAAATTATAAATAATGTAGAATATTACACTATTTTCATTTTCATGTATATTAGAAATTCTATACGCAATATATGTATATTTACATAGTAAAGGCTGTGCAGATTCCACAGCATAAGTTGTATAATTTGTACAAACACAGAGCTGTGTGAAGCTTGACAAGAAGAATAAGGCAAGTTAGAAAACTTCATAAATGATGTATTTTATATGTTCTTTGCATTTCAACCAAAATTTGCTATCGAAGTATATTGCCTATCAAGAATATAAGGATTAAAATATTCATGAAGTAGCTTAAAACTAAATGTTTACTCAGGGAATAAATAAGGATTTTCAGACATATTTATAAATATATATAAGCAAATATGAATGATAATATTTGACAACAAGGTTTGTACCTGTCAGTTTCATGAATTGGTTTTCCAAATAATTTCCTATTACATATAAAAGCTATTACATTCTTCATCTGTGAGATCTAGGTAAACAATACCCGCAATCCAGAGATGGGAATTAATTCCATAGAAATCATTAGACACCTCTGATCTTTTAACAAATACATAAATGAGGAAGTGGTACAACAGGAAAATCATGAGAAAATTCTTCAGCCCTGATGGCCATGGAGCTGAACTCAGAAGCCTTCCCAACTCCACATTATTTTCTGTTCTGCTTCCCAGACAGCATTTCCAGAGATATCCCAAGACCTGAAATGACCAGGTCTCTGCTCTCATCTTCAGATCCACCCTTCCTGTTCATCCCGACAGGCCTCCAGTAGAGCCCGCTTGATAAGACCTTGGCTCTAATGTGTGACAAATGCTTTTATGTACCTTGGGTCTAGTCACAAATGCAAAGAGAGGCATTTAAAAATAAGATAAATGTCTAGCTGGAGAATTAGGAAGGAAATACTTAGAAGCACAGACTCTGGTGCCCTTCGCTGTTTACGCTGGATGAGATACAATCCCACCCTGAACATAATCTACCAAAGAATGTAATTCGTTACTGACTGATACCATAAAATGACAATCAAAATGGAAACGGGAAAGGAACATGAGACAGAGTTGACTATGTTTGAAATCTATAAATTCTACTTGTAAGCAAAATCTTCCTCTTTCTAGTCATTAAAATTTTCTTTCAGAAAACAGTTGCAAAACAGTGTGAAGAAATTATGAGCACAAGAACTACAAAACCCTCAGTTCTTTCATAGGTTTATCCATATGATTCACCTTAACCTTAGAAAGTACCCACTGACTCATCTTCCTTCAAGTCTCAGACATCCTTCCCGTGCCATGTAGGCCTGTCTTCCTATAATTCTGCTCTTATCAAGAATGCATTTCCTCTTCCTTCTGTTTTTTTGTGTTCCTTAAGGACAGGGACTCCTGAGTCCTGCAGCAATCTGCAGAACACCTCACGCAATACATATTTCTAACTGAGATCAGTGTGGCATTGGACATTCACTGGAAAAAGAACAGATTATTTTGCAATGATAGGCTCCTTCCCTTCCCCTCAAAACTAGACTGGAAGTAAACATCTGTAGCACCCAAGATCAATACTCAAAGAAACAGTGGCAGACCCAATTCTCTGTAAAGGATCCAATAAAAAATATTTTTGACAGTGGTCACTCTTCAGCATAATGCTGCCATGGTAGCATGAAAATAGCCATAAATATTGCATTTTAATCTCATATGTAAACTTCATATCTTTTGTATTATAAATGTGTTTTCTTTTCAAGTGATTATCATACTTCATATGCGATTTTGTGAAATATTTATCTATTTATCAATCTTTCACAGGCATTTACCAATGTCATTAAATAACCTTCAAGAGTTTCATACTTGCTTTAAAGTACTGAGAATTGAACACTGGAGCACTGAGCTATAACCCCAGCATTTGCTTTAAATTTTATTATGAGACAGTGTTTGCTACTACAGGTAATTCACCACTGTGCTCGGCAACCTTGTATTTTAAAGGCTATATAATTTTGTTAGCACTAGCTGTATGTCAAATATTTTCAATCAATTCTTAACACTAAGCACTTCTTTCTTGTTTATAAAAGATCACAGTCAACAAATACTTATCTTCTCTGAACTTTTTTATCAGGAGAGAATAAAAATCTTCCCAGTGATTCTGGACATGTAACCTCTGTCACGAGATTTCTTCACACTAAAATGTGGAACATGTTGACTCTCTTGTCTGAGTTCTCACTACTATATTTTTTTTAAAAAAACATCCATACCTGTGACTTATTTCCTTCAAAACTCATGTGTCTATGCCACCACTCTAAATTTTGTGCATGTCTGGTGGGCCTTATGCTGAAGCAAAACTTTCTAACGTAACCTCAAGTCCTTTCCAATTTGAGCTTGCAGCCTTTGCAGTCTCGTCTTCTGCTGCTCCACCCGATGCAGACACTCCATGTTCCCTGTGCTGTTCTCATCTTGTTACACAGTCCCCAGATGCTGTTCACATTTGCTGTTCCTTCTGGTGTCAGTTTGCTCTTAGAATGGTTATTCTATCTATCCTTTAAGTCTTTTCTCAGGTGGTGCTATCCATGAGAAACCCTCGAAGGACTAGATAAGGTGAGACATTCCCACGGGCCTTCAACATCTAACATGCTTCTGCCACATGCAGGATGCCAGGAATGACACAATGGATAGGACAGATGCAATACTACTTTCCTAGATTTTTATATTCTAAGCTCATATTATGTCATTATGTTTTCATCGTCATTTTATTTGGTCCCCTCAGTTGATAGAATTTAAATCCCATACAAGCAGATGCTATCATGCCTTTAAATGACCAGTCCCCAGATTAAAGCTTGGAACTTAGCAGTTCAAGCCAATAAAAGAAGTATCCCAAGGAAGTATGGTGTCTGACCTCTATTTTTCTTCCCTGGATGAAAATATTCAGAAACAAATATTGAAATAATGGGATTGATGAGTTAAGTACATGTAAATGTCAACTTTCTTCAAAGAAATTATTTCCAAATCCTTTTTATCTTATATTGAATTTTCAGGCTGAAAAAACACTTTGCCTTTTCTCCTCTCTAATGGATACTAGTTATCTCCCACTTTTTTCCTACAATGTTGTTTCTTCCAGATAACACCAGTGTGGGTAGAAATGAAAGCTGCTGGACAAAGAATAGTTGCTTAGCTTTGCTTCTGCTGAGCTGTTACTTCTTGCCCTTAAACTGGACAGAGGACACAAAGGTCGGAAATGATAACCTCATTCCTTGTGGCAGGTCAGCTAATATCTATAAAGCTGAAATGGAGTTCAGTAATAAAAACTTTTTTGCAATTGCTTGAGAACAATTTGGGCATTGCTTCATCTTAATTTAGGTAGCAGCCTATCAGAGATGTCTCAGGATTCAAGGAACAAGTAAAAATGTGAGTGCAGATGCAGTGGCATAGAACACTCTATGATATGAACAAATGCAAACCTCAGGGTTTGGACTAAAAAGCAATGTTCTTGGACAATGAGTCTCCATGAAAATTTAGCTTGCAATAGTCATTTTGGAAGAAAGCCTCCCTCATTGCCTCAGTGGTAGGCTTTTTCCTTCTACCAGTGTTTCTCTCCCAATTCTGCTATGCCTGCCTATCACAAATGTTATGTGCTTTATACATTTGCATGCAAAATTATGCTTATTGGGCACAACCATGCCTCATTCAAAACTTTTTATTTTCTTTCTACTAAAATTCATACAAGATAGCTATACTACTAATTGTTCTTAGTTCATTGAAAAAAATCTTTGTGATAATATTGTTTGGACAATGGAATGTCCATATCCTGTACTCTGAATAACTAATTAAAGATAACAACACAGAGTGTATTAAGCATCTTCTTTTGAAATTTTGTTTTATTTTTCTCTTTAAAATTGGAAAAAAAATCCTGACACCTTTACATTTAAGCCAGTAACTGAGCCCATGAAATAATATAAACAAAATGCCTCTTACATTGAAGTCTCACAAAGCTGCATATTTCAGTATTTGTCGAAACACATCACATCTAACCCTACAATAAGAAATTAGTCATTCCCTGTCCTCATCCAAAGTTCACTCAGGAAGGAGCTGAAATAGCCAGTTTCTCTAAGCAATTTTCATTTAAAATAGGGTAATTTTGAATGAAATGTTCAGGCTTAGAAATAAGTTATTCCATTCACTTATTCATTCAGAAGACAGTTTTGGGTATGTACTGTATGCAAGAGTATGCGCCAGGCACTATAGGGATTCAGAGTAGCTGAATCAGCAACAGCTCATTGTCAAGGCAGTCATCTGCCAGCAGGCGACAATGGAGGAGAAGGGAAGATAAAAGGCTACCAGAGTGCAGATGAGGACAGGGCACCACACCCTGGGGAGTATGAAATCCTTTAGTTAGGAGGCAGTTTCCACAAGGATGTTCGAAACCAATTCAGACTAAGGGGAGAGTGCACTATATGTGGAAGATAGAGCATCAGAGAAGGCACAGAGCAGGCGGACAGGAGGGAGGACATTTGCACAAGCCTGAGAACACAGGAAAAGAAGGCAAGAAGGACTCAAGCCGCCGAGGCAGCTTTGGGCCGGCTTTTGGTGTGCCACTCAGAAACAGCAGCAATGTTTTGAGTGAGGATTCAGAGTTCAGCTTTGGCTCAATAAACCTGACAGAAGAAGGTTTCTTCCCTTGAGAAGAGTGGCAAAGAAAGAAAATGTGAAATACAGAGAAGTGCAGGAGCAGACAAAGGGAAAGCTGAGAAAGCTACTTGGATTTGTAGGGCAAAATAAAATGGTCATTGTAAAGAACAAGTAAATCAGGATGAGGCTGGGAAGCTCTTTACAAAGATAAAGTTCATTACAAAAGCTCAGACTTATTAGAAGTACATTAGATAAGGAGATTTGAAAAAAAAACTTGGGAATATAGCTGAAAAGGCAAACAAGGGCCAGAAAGAAATAGGTCAGTGAATGCTGAAGAATCTGACTTTCATAGAGCAAGCTATGGGAATATAACTTTTAATTGGTTTCAGACATGATCAAATGTACATCGTAGGAAGATAACTCTCATAGTACAACTGAGGATAGGCAGGAGAAGAGAAAAACTGGAGACAACAAAGCCAGTTCAGAGGTTAATGCAATAACCTAGATGAAAACTGAGCATATTCCATTAATTGTGTAAATAAATCCAAGCATTAATTCATAGTGAAAATTGCCTATAAAAACACATGAATCACACTATGTACCTTTAAAAGATATGTCATATCATAAAAGAGACATAAGTTTTAAAAAGTGGTAATTACTTGAGCCTATTTACTTAAAATATACCAAAGATAAATGTCAGGATATTGTAAACATGGTATAATCCATTCAAAGTTCTATGAATACCAGAAGAATAATAAGTTATTCTGACAATATTACAACACACAAGAAAAACCAACTTGGAAAATGTTAATTTTCCATAGACAGGGAATTTGTGGCAGCTTTTCTCTCCATTGTTGTAAAGTTTACAATAAGCAGACTTCTATCACCGACCAGGAATCTCTTCTTGAAAGTTATTCAGGTATCTAAAAAAATACATAAGCAACACTAAGTGCCCACCCTCGAATCACAAGGTCTATCAGCTAAATAGTCAATATTAAGCTAGAATTATTGGACACTGAGCCTTCCTCTAGGGAAAAGTTAACACTCTTATTTTAACACTATAAACTACATGAAATCATAAGTGCTTTGGGAAAAAAAAACATTTTTAAGAATGGTGAGAATGATTACAAACCATGTGGCAAAAGAGTCAATAAGGTACTTACAATTCAGAGAAAAATTGTCCTGTCAATTCTCTGCAATCATGGAAGTGTTCTCTGCTTGCTTCATCCACTGCAGCAGCTGCTAACCACGCTCGCTGAGCACATGAAGAGTGGCTTGTGGGCTTTGAAACTAAATTTTGATTTCACTTTAGTTTACATTTTAATAGAACTACATACAGCTAATGGTTCCTGGGATAAAGGTTCCAGAGTAGACTACCGTACAGACATGCATTTGGAAACATTACCCCAAAGGTGTGATAGCAGCAGGATATTTTATGAATACCTCTGCTAAGAAAGCAAGGTAAGCCCTTCAGTACCAATTTGCCCATGGGAAAGTGAAGCCCCTCTTGCTAGGGTAACTACATTCATTCTTTCCTGACAATCAGCTAATCAAACTATGATGGTCCTCATTTCCAGCCCAAGTCAGCAACTCACATCAGACATCCTTGTTAGTGTGTGCTAATGATTTCCATTTGATACTTCCTAGGCACCGAAACTGTCCATATGAACAAAAAGTATAAACATGATGTTCAATAAGGCCTGGCAGGCTTTTAATAAGACACAGGGGAACATACTAATCCAGATTTCTGTCGGTAGACACTTCATAAAAAGTTAATCAAAGTGCTGGGCAATCCAGGAACATCTGCATCAAGCTCAGCACTATTTTTTTTTAAAGCTCAACATCTGCAGAGACCCATGGGGAGAATTCTGAGCCTTAAAACAGAAAGATTTGCAACTACGTCAACTGTGGTTATGTTAACATTACATTCCTTCAACAACCAGTTCTAAATCACAGTGACACTTAGGGGGGAAAAGGCCAATACTCTGTTCTAATATTTAATATTTTCCTTTAAAAAATTAAGGTAATGTGTAATGTACCATTCAGTTAAAAATGGCATGGCTATTAAAAAATAAAAAAGGAAAATGTTTGAACTATTATTACTATCAGATTATTAAGATTTAGTTTCATATTTAACCTGCTTAAAAAATGCAAAATACCTAGCTCTGTGCATCTGGTGAAGCAGCTGGAAAGTAACTCCTGTTCATTGTTCATCTTGTGATTTTTACTATGTATATAGTTGGAACATATACTACTTCATGTTTAAAAATTGAACTGTAAAATATCCAGTGGGCTTACTTCTTGCAATGACTCTTTCAAAATAACTTTCCTTGTGCTCACAGCTAAGAAAAGAATATAAATCAGCAATATTACAGCAATGCCATTGAGGGTTACTTAGGGTTTCCATCACACACTGACCTTCCACGTTGTATTTGTGCACATACATTCTCAACATTCAGGAAAAGGCCCACCTTCATTACCCATAGCCACATTTTGTTTATTAAAATGTGTAGTACACAACATCAGAGGATTTTCAAAAGGATTCGGATAGCAAAAGTATCCTACAAATGATAGGGTATAGAGATAATAAAACAATTTGGTTTGGAACATTTCATAGAAATATGTAAGTATATAAGCTTATCATTATGCCCTGTTTCATAAAACTATAATTTCGGTACTATTTTCAGCAACTTTTTTACTAATCTATATTGTTCTAGTTAATTCCTCTGAAACCAGACAATTATTTTTCCCTTTCTAACATAAGGATTGTTTGTAAGCCAAAAGCTAACAGTGTAATAACTACAGGCATAGTGAATTATTATTTTATACTATACATTGGAAATACAAGTCCACAGACATATTGTCTGAAATGAAAGACTCAAAGATACCCATGTAGAAGCTCTTCTGAAATTAACCTAAATGATGTATTGGTAATAAGTAATAATCGCAATATCACCTCCCTAAATAATCATTCACAATTGAATAATGCATTAAGGAATTCTCTATATAGCACTTTCTCTATGTGGGATCTTGCCTAGAGACAAAAAAAGGAACAAATGCTAAATACGGATTCACTAAATTCATCTCAACTTGAAAAATACAAGAAATATCATGTCGTTCCCTGACGTAAGTCCCATTATTGGCTTCCTAAACCACAGTGGATCTGCATATCTTGAACCATAATTTAGAGATGCTACAACCATCATGCAGCTCCAAGACTTGAAAATGTGAGATAAGATGGATATATGTATAGCTCAAGTCCTCTGTTACCCCCTTTCTTCAGTCCAAGGAATTTCTAATGAAGACACCTGTGCCTCTCTTTTCCGGTGAATACCATGACACCTCACCCTACTCCCATTCTGCATCAGGAAAACCCCAGTTTGTGGATAATTTCCAGGTCATTTCTTTACTAATAGTCTCTAGAAGTGATACTAAAATTAACCATAAACTGCTTAAGAGCTAGTTGTGACATCACTATGTAAGAATCACATCTTTGTAACATTATTTAAAAAAGAGATTTAATATTTAATATGGTGTTCAGGACCACATGGCGACTTTGGAGAAACACTTTCATATAGGCCAACATATGAGTGGAAGTATATATGCACGTGTTTTCAGTGGATAACTCATGAACATCATGTGCACTCTATTGGTTTACATATGTGTATGTACATATAAGAATTTCCTATGAAAATTATCTAGAAGTCAGTTTATCTAAGATCTCTCTACTGGAAATATGCCGCTTCCCTATCTGAAGGAGAGCCTGTCAAGGGTGACCAAGTGTCAAAGGTGACCAGGTATCAAGCTGTTCAGTGATGAACTCCACACTGATTCTTTCTCTGAGCTTCAAACACAAGCAAAGACTCGCAGTCAAAATCTCAAGTACCCATTTTGGGGTAGAAAGCCATAACTAGCCAACCCTGAACTTTAGATACTGTTATTAGAGTTGCTATTTTATTCTGAGGGAATATCAAATAATTCTTAAATCAAATTACAAAAACACACTGGGTGGATAAACTACTAGTTGAACTTTATTTTTTTAATAACTTAAGTTTTCCCTAGTTCAGGGAGCTATTATTTCATAAGTGTCCATATTATATGATCAATAATAAGATTTTTTACTTGAGCTGATTTCTCTTGTTTTTTGTTGTTGCTGTTTTGTTTTGTTCTGTTTTTTCCAGGCAGGGTTTCACCAGGTAGCTCAGGCTGGTCTGGTCTTGAATGAACTTTGTAGCCCTGGCTGGCTTCAAACTCCTGGAAATTCTGCCTCAGCCATCTGAATGCTGGGACTACAGGCAAAGGCATGAGTGCAGTTCCCACCCACAGGCCCTTGTCTTTAAAAATAAATTGCGTGATTCAACACCAGTGAAAACCATCACTCAGCAAGCACAAACAAATCCTTGACTTGAGAGTTAAGACTTGATAACACAGCATATAAAAACAGAAACTCATTATAGTCTATATCATTTTATTCAACAAATAAATTATTTAGAACTTTCAGTCTGAAATGTGAAGTCATTCAAAACAGATCAAAATGAACAATTTGTTTCCTTTCTCACTTAGAAATGAGAAAACTATGAAAATTATTCTAATAATCTTTCTATTTATTCATTTATTTATTTGCTTTTTTGTGGAACCAGGGATTGAACTCAGGCCCTTGTGTTTGCCAGGGAATCACTTATTCTACTGATCCATCTCCCCAGCCCCTATTTATTTCTTTCTAAAGGTAAAAAAAAAAGTCCTAAACAAAAGAAAGAGAAAACATGGCTTGGCTTTAATGATGTATTTTTATTTAAGTGTTTACAGTTTTTATTTGTTTTTGTTTTGCATTAATGGGGATTGAACTCAGAACATCCTGCACATTAGGCAAGTGTTCTACCGCTGAGCTACATCCCCAGAAATGTTTTCTTACTTTTATTTGATTAGATTATTTTGTTTGCTTTCACACCAGCTCTCACTAAATTTCCCAGTCTGGCTTTGAACTTGTAACCCTCCTACCTCCTGGGAATACAGGCATGTGTGATCACGCCCAGCTAAGGGACCATTTTCAGTAACAAAATCCTGGCCAGATCCAGTCCTCCTATTCCTGACTAACCATCCACTACTTAGATGATTAAAATTTAAATTACTTTTCTACAACATACCCTTTTAAAATAAAATCTTTTCTTTCAGATAGAGATACTAATTTAACACCAAAAAGTCAAAATTGGCTATTATTATACTTCAGAGTACTATAAGCCATATATAGGTAGATGTCATATTAGTCTTATATGCTTGTCCTAAATCCCCCGTCAGGGAAGGCTGCCTTCAAATAAGCAAACAAAGCTTTATGATAAAGGGATTCTACATTATGGGAATTATACAAAATAGCATTTCAAAACTAAAGTATTCTTCATCATTTATAATCTCAGAAGTCAAGATTTTCTAAACATTTTTCAAACGAAACCTCTGCAGCTCCACCTCAGCGTCTTGTACGAGAGCTCTCTGCGGAACACCAGTTTGACAAATGGGAAAAGCACATGGACTCAATAAATATCGGGTGGTATGAACAAAATGTGCTTTTGCCAAAAAACAAAATCATTAGAATCTTCCTGGATGGTGAATCAGATCAGTATTTTATATTGATTTCATTGAAATAGTATCCTGCCTAGATAAGTTTTTTAAAATCAATCATGATTTTGTTTCTGTTTTGCTGACAACACTTCCATTTCTAGTTTTAAACCATTTACAGAAAATGTCATCATGGGAAAAACAATATTTTAACTAATCTTTATATTAGTAGTTCAAAGCTTTTTGCTCTTCTAATAATGTATTTTTTATTTTTTAATGTTTCTGATTATTTTCTGTATTCATTTAATATAAAATAGCAGTGAAACAGTTTCAAAACAGATTAGTAAAACAATTATAATAATACATTGCATATTGTTGTCTTTGTATTAGTTATTCAAAGGACAAGCTGCAAACATGAAATCTTGTCTAAACAATATTAGTAAAAACCTTTCTTGTCAATGAGCTAACAGAAAGTAGCTGTATATCTATACTATCTTGCAAATACATATTTTTTTCCACAACAAAATGGTCCTTTATTCATATCCCCATTTTTTTGTTTTGTTTTGTTAGAGATGGGTGTTCCATTCTAGTTAGAGAAGCTGTATTTGGAGAAGTTTTTAAAGGACTTTTACATACTTGATGTCAAACCAAAGATTGTAGGTACTTCAATTCAGCAAAATAACTCATTATAGTCCAATAGTCCATAAGAGTAACTAGTTATCAGCATAGCTGGCAATTGTCCAAAGTTGTTGACTTGAGCTTTTTACAGCTCAGCATACTAATACAGCTTTACTTTTTAATACCTTGTGGTTACACATTGTTACTAGATGGTTAAGACCAAGTTAATGCAAGACCTATATAACTAAAAATGTAACTTTTGCTATTTGACAAGGTCAGCATAATTTTTAAATGAAAGTATTTATCATATTTACTATATAGAGAAACCAATATTTTTGTTAAAATTAAAAGTTTACTATCAAACTAAATTCAAATCACTTACTTTTCCCACCCAATGTTTTTATATGCTAATTCTTTTTATTTTTTAACTTTTCTCTTTATTTATTAATTTATACTCAAGAATGTAACAGTGGCAATGGTATCTCAAGACTTGGACCCACCAGGAAAGTTGAGAACTTAGGCCCACCACCTCTTTCTAGCTTCATAGAATCACCAACTCTGCCACCCATAGTATAAGACCAAGGCCAATGACAAGTAGCCCTCATTTTTGTTGACTTGGTTATTTATTCATGGAATAAATATTATTGAACATCTACTGTATGCCAGAGACTGTTCAGGATCCTGGGGATAGAGTAGTGACTGAGACACATAGGGTCCATGTTCTATGGGACAGACTGAAATTAAAAAAAAAAAAAAAAGATATACATCGTGTTATACTGGTAAATGCTAAAGATAAAAAAAAAAGTCACATAGAAGGTTATCCACTGTCAAGGGGTAAGAATATAAAAATCTTTCAAGAGTGGTACCAAGAGTCCTCTGAGAAAATGTCACTTCTAAGTAATTAATGAGAAAGGAAGCAGGAGACAAAGCAAGTGAACACCCATGGATGGGCTAAGGCCTCAGAGGAGGAGAGCTCCAGAAGAGGGAAGCTATGAGGTGTGGCCTGAGCTAGGAAGACAAGGTGCTGATGAAAATAGATGGAGTGACAGAAGTGACAAGCTGTCACACAGGAGAGAGTGTTTGAAGTCATTCTGAGGACTTTCAGAGTTTTCTCCAAAGGAGATGGAAAGTCATAGGTTCTGCACAGAGGACTGACATGCTCTAATTTTCATTTTCATGGTACTTCTCCAGCTTCTGTGATGGTAACAGGATGTGAGATTGGGAGATGAAAGTGAGGAAGGCCTATTCAGGCAAGAGATGATGGTAGTGTGGACTAGGACAAGGGTAAAGGATGCCTGTGAAGAAGATCAGAATAACCAGATGGGCAATTCTTGACTACACAGTTTCACTGAGTAGATTCTTTGAATACTACATCTACTGAGCATTTCATTCATGTTGTCATGGTACCATTTTTATATCTTTCTATTGACATACTGGGCACAAATCTACTGCCCCTTCTCAGGTTTCCTTCATCATTGTACATGTTTGTCTTTTAAACCCACTAGCACCACCAGAATCCAATCAGTCACATACACTAGATGAGTAGGTCATAGTTTTTGACCCAAAGGGTGCTTGGTAGGCTGAGGGACAAATGTTCCATTTCTGGATCTTTGTTTCCCTCAGACTGGAAGGAAATACTTCCCTGGAGATGTGGGACCTGACACCAGGAGGAATCCTGTATGATGCAATGACACCCTCTGAAAGCTGAATGCTCACAAGACAAGCTTTGGCCAACAGCAAATGAGAGTGACACAAAGGGAACCAGATGCTCCTCACTCTCAGGGACTGCTGAGTGAGGCTTCTGAGCAGCTCTTCTGGGGAGCCCACAAGCTGAGCAAGCATGCTTGCCTAGCACTCACCATGTCACATTCTGCCTCTTTTTTTTTTTTTTTTTTTTTTTTTTTGGTACTTTAGAACAGGGTCTACAGGTCTCACTACACAGATTGGGCTTGTAGTAATTTGCCTGTGTTCAGCCTCCAAAGAGCTGGAATCATAGGTACACACCACCATGCCCTGTCTCAATTGTCATCTCAGTGTGCCCCAGGGGTGGGATCAGCAGGGTCATTCTTCCTTTTTAGAGGAAGTCATAAATTAAGACTTAGCATTTGATCCTTGCCTCGGGTTCTGCTTTCTTGGAAAATGCATATTAAAACTTTTTTCTCAAACTGTTGTCTTCCCACTATTCTGAGGACATCTGCCATACTCATTCTTGTCTTGGTTAGAAAAATCTTTACATCCTGTATGTTAACATATAAAAAGTTCTTTCTTCTAAAATTGTATTTTTCAACTTAGACCTTAGACTCACCTAACACTAATTTTTGCGAATGTATGAGACAGTGGCACCTATTTGTTGTGACTGCAAGTGGTGTTTTCATTACTCAAGTGATTCTTTTGATAGTGAAATTAAGTTTAGCTTTATCATGAATGTTTTCCAAATGCACTGAGATTCATGTTTAAATACTGATTCTAGACCATCAAGTTATGTAACATTTTTGCTCTGTCTACACCACATTGGCCCTGTTACATTTGTTTTGCAGTGTAACTGATATCTGGTGCTTCATTACACTTATTTGTAGCATTTTTGTTTTCTCTCTTGTTGACTTGTCATGACCATGAATGTTTTGTGTTGAAGCTCAAAATTAACTTACAATGATTCCAGATTAAATTGCAGTTTATTTATTATTTTAAAAGTATATGACTTTTTATATCTTGTGTTGCATATTTCAAAACCATTTTATAATTTCATAAATTCTGTGACCTTCTTGTCAAGACTAAACTGTAGCACTTCATATTTTTATCTTCTTTCTCACTGTGTTAACTGTCATACTTCTGTTTCTGTGTAAATAACAATAATATAAAAAGTTTTAATATTTATAATCATGGTCTTTCATAAAATTCTCTTATCAATTCTAGTTATTTTTACCAGATTTTCTTGGATTTCTAGGTATTTTAAGAAATATTATGAGGATAAAAGTTGATTTTGTTTTTCTCTGTTTTTAGAGCTATCATTTATTTTCCTTTTTTGTATTTTCTGTGCTCCAAGATGCAAAACAATGTTAAATAACAGCAGTGAAAAAAATAGTCTTTTATTGTCTTGGTCTCGTGGAAATAGAGTTTTACTATTCAGGATAATGTTGCCAGGCCTTTAGCATATAATCCTTATCCTTTTATTTCCATTTTGCCTGTAATTGATAGTATGGAGAGCTGCTAAATTTATCACGTAGTTTTTCAATAAACTATAGATTTTTTGCTTATTTGTTGATGCAGAAAATTATATTAATACATTCTCTCATACCTGATTCATCTTTAGATTTCTAAAATTAATCTGAGTTGGTCATAATGCACATTTTTAATATATGACTGCATTACTGAATTCTAGCTGGTAACATTTTGAGAAACATAGTCCAAAATACACACACACACACACACACACACAGAGAGAGAGACAGGCGAAGAAGCCAAGAGTTTCTGATAATTTGTTATTAAGTAAAATAAAAAGTGACAGAAATTATAATAACAAGTTCATTTGTGTATATTTCTAATAATGGGAGTAAAGCCAAAAGTGTAGAGCATATTGAATATCTGAAACATTTTCAGATCAAGTTCAATTATATCAATGATTCTCAAACTTAAGAAGGATCAAAATCCCCCTTGAAGCTGATAAAAGATATTGTCAGCCCTCAAATGGAAGATTTTGTTAGCAAATCTGGAAAGTGGCCTAAGAACTTGTCCGTCTAACAAGTTTCCAAATGGTGCTAAATAGAATCATTGCAGTGCAGCACATAAAGCTTTCAACATTTTAGTAACAAACTTCATAGTTTCAGCCTCCACACCTGCAAAAAGGAGGAAACTGTCATTCATTAAAGGATCACTTCTAGATTCTATACCTTATAGAATCATTATGAGATAATCTTGTGTATACAAAGAATTTACCAGGTCCAAGCACATAGTAAATATTAAATAAGTGTTAGTAGCTGTTTTTCTTCATTAAGCAACTAAAGAATAAAAAGGAAGAAGGGGAAACAAGAAGACCTAAGAAGAAAAAATACCATATATAGCCAAATACTTGTTAGCTATGTATGTCCATTTTAGTACCATAGCTAACATATAAAATTACATTGGGAGAAGAATTAAAATTCAACTAGAGTAGAAATATACTCTTCTTCATGGACTGGGAATTTAAAATATTCTAATGATTTCCAATATAGGGTCCTATATTTCTTGAAAAGAAAAATAAAATGAATCACCAGTGTTACTTTAAATTTGATGTTAGGTATTACTCTACTTTAAAACTTTCATTAAATTGCTTTCCATGTATAGCTCAATATTAAGTAATGACTTATGTGGAGCTATATGTGAGTAATGCTCTTTAAAGATCTGAAAATACCTCTAAAGAGATAAAATTCCTTAAGGATCTTAAAATAGCCAAATATTAAGATCTTTTAAGGTATTATATAAGATTTCACTGTATATTTTTATGCTTGAGACTACTTGAGGCAAATCAGACTTATCACAGATGTATTAAACATCTAGAAATGCACCTGCATATAAAAGATTCATTCAGGTTTTAATTACAAACTGGATAGGGCCTGCAAGATGTTCAGTAGAAGCTCTTCTGATTTACTGTAGTGAGGAAGCATGGGGGTTAGGGGTTGTGGCTGCTAGAACTGGAGTCCACACTCCTGGACTGTGTCCTGGCAGCACACATACCTGCGTTTCCAGATCCCTGGAAGCCCTGCCCAATCTCTGCCAAGGACACTAGGAATCTGGATTGTGTTCCAGATATATTCTGCCCTGTTCAGCCCAGCCACCCACTCACACACACACACACACACACACACACTTATACCTATGCGGGTGTGCACGCATCCAGGAGTATGCACACACACACACACACACACACACAAGCGATGAACTCTCTTCTCAGGTGGTTAAGAATATACATGTGTGCCAATTTCTGCGGCAGGCAGAGCTGACGCACTCACTGTTAAAACCCTGAGTCTCCCCGCACCCAGCCCCCAGGGTGGTATTCTAAGCCTATATAAGCTCATCTCCACTCAAGAGAGCAAAGGGCTTCTTCTTGGAAATCTCAGCTCCCCAACGAAAAGACTGAAGAATACTAAGCTATGACTTTTGACTGAATTATTCCTTATTCTGGAAAGGATCCCACTGCATGTCTCCATTGCTATCTCCATGTTGTGACGTAACAACCTAGGCCTTCTCTCCTCCTGCTTTAAAGATTGTTGTTCATATGGGTCTGCCTTTTTGCCTAAAACCCTGTGAACATCTTTCTATGCTGTTAAATGCCACACTGTTCCATTTTAAAAGATCGCATATACAAGTTCCACCTCCCCATGAACACTCCAGAGCTTTTAAACATTTGAGGAATACAGAAAAAGAGAGGGCTGGGGAGACGGCTCAGTGGAAAAAGTGCTCCCCTGGCAAACGCAAGGGCCTGAGTTCAATCCCCAGTTCCGAAAAAAAAAAAAAAGAAAAAGAGACAAGTAAGTAAAGGGGGAAAAATTAGGACATTCTAATGAGAGAGAATTATGGGTTACATGATTAGGAATTAAAGAAGAGGAAGCAAAAGAAGAGAAGTTTTTGAAGTGCATAAACTCCTTCTGTTCTGGTAAGTTATCACTTGCTAATGTGAGCTTCAACCTGCAGGCTTCAGAGAAAAACAGAAGAGATGAAAATCAGCTAACTTGACTAAACTCCTGGACCTGCCTGTGCTGGAACCAGGTAAACTGCAAGAGCTTGACAGTTGGACAAACAGAGGAATTCTTCCTTTGACTTAACCCAACATAAATTTCTCTTTCTTGCAATGGAAAGGCATTTTGCCCTTTAAATTAAATTTCAAACATCCTGTCTTTAAGCAGGTTGGAAAGACTCTCAAATCCATAACACATTACCTAACTCATTGCTATTTATGCCAACAGTAACTGTTGTGTAAAGTAATTCATGACTTACTCCTCAGAACACTAATTTCTTTAGCTTCAGCAGGCAATTGTAACCAGAAAGCCCAGTTCCCAACTCTGCACCTCTTTATTAAATCACATATAGTATATGGCCATATTTTCCATTTTCTCTGTGGCTAAATGGCTCTTTTTGAAGTGGAAGGTGATCATAGTGTCAAAATTTAACATCATGAATTTAGAACTGGAATAAATGACACTAAGTAGTATGTATCTTTTAGTCTTTCTAAAAGTAAAAATCACTGGTAAATAGAATATCTTGAAGACCATCAAAAAGAGTGTTAGCTGCTCTTTGAAATTTATATTCGGGGAGCAGAGAGACAATTCATCCTCCATATGTCAGAGTTGTTGATCTTCCCACTCAGCCTGCAGAGCAGGTGCTGAGAGCCCCATCATTCCCCTTCTTTCCATACAGGAAACTTATGTTGCAGTATTAAGACCTCAACAGAGTCAAAGTTTCATGAAGTGATGAAGTGCAAGGCTAATAAGCAAACAGTCACGTCCAGCTTTAGAGCCCTAAGTTATTAAGATATACTCAGCTGATGTGCATGAACATAGCCTGAAAAGTGCAACTTTCTTGAAAATATTGCTAGTGTCCCCTCCACAGGAATTGTGGGGGGAAAAAAGCATCCATCCAAAAACCACAAGAGGAAACGTGTCTCCCTATGACCCCAGGGGCTTGTAGGTCAAGGTAAGCTAGCTCTGTAGTTCTTTCTATGACATCCCTCTCCCCACTGAGGTTCTGTGGTACACCTGAGTGTGATAAATGAATCCTTTTCTTTATATAAAGACAACATCTGTTAATCAGGACCAACACAAGCTCCACAGCCTTGCCAGTTGTTCCAGTCACTTTCTTTGTTGTTGGGATAAGAAACCCAACACAATATAAAGGAAGAAAAGATTTATTTGGTTCACAGCTTCGATCCGTAGGCAGCTGGCTCCAGAGCAGAGGCAGGTGCGTGGCAGAGGGGAACTGAGCAGAGTGTTCACAGCTTGATCTCAGGAAAGGAGAGAAAGTCACAGAGGCAGTCAGAAAGAGAGAAAGCCTCTCAGGCCACACTGCCACTGGCCTACTTCCTACCAGACTTCTCCCCTCAGCATCACATGTAGCTATAAACCCCTCAGGGGACTGATGATTGTCACTCCCTGTGACCCACTCACCTCCTGAAGTCCCATCTATGAGTCCATGAGGGTTGGGGGACACCTAGGTCTAACCCATAACAGCAGCTGAAGTGTAACCCATAGAATAGCCACATGAGCAAAATCTGCAGTGCAACCTGTCAGGAATGCAAAGTGTCAGGTTTTGTATATGACAGACTGAACCAAAACCCATGCATTCTCAAGCTCCAGGGGTGAGCTGTGAGCACATCAAAGTTTAAAAAGCATCATTCCACAAGGAGTAAGAATTTCTTATAATTTTTTTCTGAAAAAAAGAGAAAAGATATATAAAATTATATATACCAATATCCACTAAAATATATATGGTATGCTCTTCTTTGATTCAGACTGGTGTGATAAAAATATCAGTTAAACGGCCTTTTGAACTATTAAGGTTTTTCAGGGCATAAGGACAAGTGGGTAAGGAATGGGCTTGTGGGTGTCCCCGTGGCTATGACAGTTTTGTGTAGTCGAATGTTCCAGAGTAAACATTTTTGGAAGTGAGGAAACATGACCTCATTGGGACACAAATAAAATAGCCTGCCTTAGCTTTTGCATGGACCAGCCATATGGAGAACTGTAAAGGGGGTTACTTAAGCAGCCCATTTGAGAGTTAGCAAGCAAAGAGAAGTGATTTAACCCACATGGGGAATAGAAAATGCTTTATTACTTAGGAGTGGAAAGGTAATGAGTAGTACAGACATAAATAAATAAGCACAAGGATCAAGCAATTGTTTGCATTTTTCTTCAAGCAACCCCTGCTCCAGCAGCATGTCCTAAAACACAGGGCAAAACAAGAGCTTGGAGCAGCAGGCAGTCAGAAAACAAGAAGGAAAGTCAGAAATTTTCAGGCAAGTTAGTCATTGGAGACCTTAGGAACTGGAGATAGTGTGGAATGAACAGGTGTTCCTTATTTGCAATTTTGTGTTAAATAATAACAGTTTAAAAATGTATGCTCACAAGAGCCCTTTGAGTGAACCTTGGATTCTAGGAAAGCAGCCTGATTAAGCAAATATGCATTCTCAGGTTTTCATACT